>BMAT01004813.1:26536-38359 GCA_019649035.1 Elysia marginata
ACTGTGTCGTACGTAAATAAGGTAAGACTAGGCTACCATGTATATATTTATATATAAAGAGCCACCTACTTTATCATTTTACAAAGGAGAGTTTTTGAGATACGATTACTATAATTATCTAAATTTAGGTGACAGTGATCATATCACTATCGTTTCAGTATCTCAATTTCCTTTTTTCACGACTGTAAACTAGCCTTGAATTACTAATTTGCTGATGTTCGTAAATTTCAAACAATATATATTTTCATATGTGCTTATTGGATGTGAAAGATTAATATCAGGTAAAACCCCCATCTATAAATTCACCACTAGGGTTACACCTGACCCAATCAACAAAATTATCATTTCGATTAGCACCATCACCTTCAGCGCTACTATTAAGATCAGCATTACCACTATCTTCACTATCCTAACTAAATACGCCCTAATCACCATCAGAAGTAGCGGCATCCTTATTATCCTTATCCATAATAAAACTATTGTCATTTACCAGCATCAACAGTACTACTATATAAGTACAACCATATCCTATATTAAATGACAAGCAAATATACTCTGGATTAAATGGTTTTTTTTTCTTCAAATAAGAGGGTTAAAAATACTTTCGAGAAAACATAGATGCTGGTAACCATAAAGGCTCTAATAAATATTAATACTATTGTTGCTATTGTATCTATTGTTATTGTTTCTGTTATGTTATCATGATTGTTGCTTTCATTACTTTTAGCATGAATACTATTATCATTAATAGATTCACTGCTACTATTATCATTATTATATTCTTAAATAATCCTTGTTATTACCTTCAATATTTAGTATAATACATACCGTTTTTTTTAATGAATCATTTCTTTGATTGTTAAATTGGATCCAACCATATAAATATACTCTTGTACTTTTTTCTGAAATAAAATTTATTAAAAAAAAATACACTCCTCCACTCTGTATAGAGCCAAGCATTACAGAGACACTTCTCTTGTCCACGCCATGAGTCAAAATCCTGTCCGCAATAACTGTAGGTGGAATAGGCCTATTAATGACTTGCATACTTAAACAGACAGGCCCAAATCGCACCAAAGGCAACCACTGAATACGGAAGCGCACCAACACTTAGACAGAAACAACAAACACAGAGAATAGGTACATTTGAAGGTATGCCTCATATGAAATACAGATCTTTCAATCATTTAATTGCGCAGTGGCTTTCTCCGCTATATCATGTTTCCATTGTCTGGTTTGTGATCATAACAATTAGTTTTTCTTGTACCCTAACAGTTTCTAAGTTCTTCTGGCACGACTCTCGTTATTATTCATAATACTGTTAGTATTATCAGACGCAATTCACAACTTTTTTTCCTCTTAATGTAAAATAACAACATTAAAAGCTGTTGAAGGTATATGATCGAAGCCAAAGTCCTAAACTTGTGGCACTAAAAACAATTCTAAAACTACAGCGAAAGTTGAACTGAGATAAAAAATAATGACACGCACAAAATAACTCTGGAATTGGTGATTCTCATTTTCAGGCAGTGCCTTCCTTAGAACTAGGGATACAAATTGCAAGTTTTACCATGACTCTCCAACAATTTTCGCGCTTTCTGTATACGTAAAGGTTCTCTATAATAACACATAACATAACAGCCTGCACTATGAAAGATGAGACAATAAAACAGCAAACTTTCTGGGACAACAGCTCTTCTTTCACGTTGATGCCAATGATAAAGAATGCTAGAACATTTTCTCGTACAATCACATGTCTCTCAGTCTCTGTGTACACCAACCTTTCTCTCTATGTCATTATCATGAACTGTAATTCTCCGTTTATCTTTTTCCTACATATCTGTCTCTCCCCTCTTTCCTTCTATTTATTTTCTCGATCTTTCTTTATCTTTCAATCTCTCTTTGTAACAAAAAGTTTCTTTCGTCTTGTATTTCATTGCTTAATTTCTTTTTTCATTTATTTATATCTTTCGTTATGTGTCCCCCACCCCTCGGCGTGGCGGAGTAGGGGCAGCGTGGCGGAGTGGTTAGCGCGTCGGACTCGAGATCTGGAGGTCGCGGGTTCGATTCCCGACCATGTCATGTTGCAATTGCCTTGGGAGAGCAATTTACCCTAACTTTCCCCAGTCCACCCACCTGTAAAATGGGTACCCAGCTACAGGCTTCAAATGCACTGGCTTATTGGAGCATTAGTGGCGCTGCTCTGTGGCGACACAGTTACGCTGAGTAACGAAGACAAATTTCCCGAAAGCGATTAATATAGTATATAATATATATATGTATATATATAATATAAATACTTCTTATCTCCACTCTTCTTTCTTCGCCTATCTCTATCTGAATGAGTGTAATTTTACTTTTCATCTTTTTTCACTCCCCCGATTATCCACGTAAGAGGTTTGTGGTTGACTAAAGAATACCATCTTGCAAAGTTGGAGCAGGCAAATTGTCTTACTCTATTTATTTTGTTGCGTGCATAATGGTCATTTGAATATGTAAATTACTTAAAGCACTGATTGAATTAGGGAATAGATGACAAACACTAGTTTACATAGTTACAATCACCACGAATCTAAAAAATGTATCAGTTTCAATGCTACGAGTATTCTTTTTGTAAGCTTTGGTATCCTTTTTTATATAAATAACTAGACGAGAAGTTACGTGGTTGGGTGAACATGGAAGACAGGTAGCATTACTGATGCTGTTTGTGGAAGTATTTATAGCTATAATGCACAGCTTGTTCAAAATTATTGGTCATTGGTCTTAACTTCTCCGTGAAAGCTGTTGGTAACAAAATAACTTTCAGATGTTGTCACGTTAATGTCATATGTAAACCAACGGTAGATGGCAGAAACAGCAGAGTGGTTCTGTTGAAGCGTGCTGGGCACATAACCCAGAGGCTAGTGGATGGAAACCACGCTCTGCTAAACTTTTACTCAAATGCTTCAGATTAGAGTCCGTGTCGGCTTACTGGTCTTAAAACACCATGATCTCACACGCTTAGCTCTTCTTTCATCAAGTGGGCAGATCAGATGCTTTCTGTAGCACTTTCTACAACTATGTGTTCATTTTTTTTCAGTCTCTAGCTCGTTTGGTTCAGACCTCTCTTTTCTATTCTGACATTTAGTTGTTGTTGTTTTTGTTTTGTCAAGGATTTTTAAACTTGACCCGTCAACAACAGTATAGCAAGATTTTCTTCATGTCAACCAGACGTTTTAGTACCAGAAGAAAATAGTAAGATAGTGGCTCCAACTCTTGTGCCGATGACTAGAGATGCAAAGCACAAGGAATCGTTACAATCTACATCAGGGCTGACATATTCTTGAAAGCCAATGAAAATCTGGTGGCTTTCAGAGACATGAAACAACATTGAACGTTTCCAATTTTCAATTTAAAAAATATTGCTTTTTTGTTTAAAGCTTAAGCTGTGCAGTTTTGTTGAAAATATACAAGATATTTCAGGTATTATTTTCATTAGCCTACTATTTTTAGAACATGCAGTGCTTAATGGTATGATAGATCGAATCTTGTCTACCTTACTCGACAAGCTTTCAGTATATAAGAGTTAAATAATCTTCATGATCAACACGAATGTACATGGGGAAAACACGAAAACGGATGATCTTTTTTCTATTTCAAAGGAGGATGAAAACAGTTAAATTCCTATAAGGGCAAATTAACCCCGTACTGCCCAATCATATTCGTTTTAAGATTAAAGCTATATGCACAGTACAGTTAACTGTGAATATGCAATAGATTGCATTTTGTGTTAAAAAATTTGGAAAAGTTCTCAAACTTTTGTTCTGGATGATAAGCTGACCATTACAACTAATGTCCTAAATGCAACATATGTGGTATGTTTCTGTGCAGTACAGGGTTAATTTCAATGGAAGACATTATACAAGAAGGCAAAAAAACCCAGTCAAATAGCGCTACAGACAAAGCTAGACACTTAGATGGAGCTTCACACAGGCAAAGAGTAGACATACTTTAAACTGAAACTTTCACATATTTTAGTGGGTAAAAGAAACTTAATGGTTGAAAAATAGGACGAGATAAAAGCGAGACAAACGTGAGGCAAGATCGTGCACTATCAATCTTTATCATGCGCAGTGGTAACAGAAGTCATAGATATCTTCTTATATCAATTACTTTTATTTTCTTCTTCGTTTTCGTTCCAGTTGAAATCAAAGAGGCCAAGATACAGAAAGTACGAAATAGATGAGCACACAAAATTAAAAATTTGGGGAGAAATTGGGCATAGAAAGGAGAGGTAGTGTGTAGAATCGCGGATCAAGAAAGAAAGCTGAGCTTGAATTACATGTATACCAAAATATAGTCATGCAATACATTTTTTTTTATAAAAAGCCATTTCTCCCGTCTTCTTATGTAACTTAAAAAAATAAAACACGTTCATAAATTTTTGCGCTGTAAGTTAATATCTTTTTTAAATAGACTCGAGTGTTACAAAATTTTTGAACGTGTTAAAAGCGAAACATTGATATTTCGAAATCTTAACCCTTTTTCCTTCCTCTTGTATCAGTGGCTGTACTTGTTGTCTTTCAGTCTCATTGGTGCTGCACCATTAGCGGAAGTTGTGACCATCGCGTGTCCAGGGCACGTCCTTCACATGCTATTTTTTTCCCTTAGACTAGACATAGTCTGGGTGAGCCCGGATGCAATCACTCTGACTTCTTGCATCTTCATTGGAAATGGCGTATACAAGAGGAAGTCGTGAGTTAAGTAATGCCTAGCCGAGTTGCTCTGCTATTGATTCTATAACTTTCTTTTACACAACTACTACTGCGGCGGCACACTAATTTGCAAAACAACATGGAAAAAAGTATTCAAGAGTCCGGGTGGGAAAGAAAAGTGATCTCAATTTTCAAGGGGTAGGGGAAGTCTGATTCTGATGATCCATGGAAATTTTTTTAAGTCGGTTTTTAACTTTTTGTTGTTGTTGTTGGTTTGCGTATTATTTAATAAAAATTTACTGGTTGGTAGTTATGTAGCTAAAATAAAAAGACGTGCATGCGGTATACACTAGAGCCACTTATAATTAACCAATGACGTACGGGACTGATTTTTAGGACAATTTTACACACCTCGGGCAAACAAAAAGAACAGTACGCGGAAGAAAACACAAATAATTATATCATAGCTCAGCCCGCTTCCCGAGCTTATTTACATACCTCCTGCTAGAGCCAATGGGAGTGGTGGATCCCACCATCGAATATCCAAAACAAGTTCTTTGTTTGTCTTTGACACGTTTGATGCACATTATTTTCACTACATCATTTAATGGTCGATTCTATCTGCCTTATAAAATTTGTGTTTATTGCTCCATCCCGTCACAGTAGTGTCGTCCGCAAATTTGATTAAAAAATACCTTGGGGGTTCTGCTTTACGTTTCAACTTTCTTTCCTTTAAAATGTAGATAAACGCACGAATTGTTTATCTTTTCAAAAAGCTTTTTTTTAAAAACACTGATATTTTTCGGCACTGGACTCACATCGGCTAGTCATGAAAAATTATTATGGGAGGTATCCCAATTAAATTGATGAACAAGAGACAATGACAAGCACGTTTTGCACTTATTCATAAGTTGGTAAAGAATGAAAAAATTTTAACAGACAGAGAAGCCCCGTAGGTTGTCAATAAAATAAATGCAAAGTTTAAGATACAGTGGATTTACCATAAGCTTTAGGAAATACCAGTAGTCATTCGAATACAATGAAGATTCTGCGTAATTGTACCACACCTTAAATACGGTGAAAAGGAAAGCAAAATTTGCTACCTACTCTGTCTCAAAATGTCTACATTTTTTTTCAATATTGTTTCGAAATCTATTTTCCTTCTCAGTGTGTCTCCACTCATTCTACCCTACATTCTCTTTTCGACATTGTCTACGTATTTATTTTCTGCATTCTTAATCTTTCTGTCTACCATTTCCTATGTCTATTTGGTTATACATCGGTCTTATCTCTCACAGTATGTTTGTCACAATGTGGGTTAGTAATCACGCCGATCACAAACACAGACCGTAACAGGGTTGGGACTGTAATGAATGAGACGGTTCCAATACAACCAACAAAACACAATTTTTAAAAGTTTCCAAGCTATAAAATGATTTATTAACTAAATGGATGTAAAGCGTAGTTTTTAAAAGAACAATTATAAAACGTATATGTTACTTTAAACACTAATTTACAAGATTTACAAAAATTAACCACCAAAAGGAATAAAACTTAAAAGCAACAAAAATAAAAAAAAATAAAAAACATAAAAGTTAATAAAACTTACAAATCAATTGTTCTACTACAGGTTCCTAATTAGTCAGGTACGTTACCCTCTCAGCCAGGTTGCAACCTCCAGTCACACAAAATATCACCATTAACTATACTATATATTAGAGTCAATAAGTGTCTATGAACTTGTGCTGTTTCTCCAAGTGTTGCCTCAGGTACAGTACGTCCTAGTAATCCATCAATCCAGCTTGGTCAGTACTAACATAAAACCTCCACATCAAAGTGTTCATGTGAGTTTCAAATCAATTACATTTATCAAGATATTATGGTCACATCAGCATAAGTGGCTTTAAAATGTTCTGTCCTTTAAAATAGTTGTCCCAGCTCTGGACACACACAAAGTGATCGCTTCTTGGTATGATTTATCTTGCTTGTGGCTTATAGCCCTGCCTCGTTCGGCTCTTTCACTAAATTTGTGAAAACATACAAATTAAGCTATTGGTATTTAAAATTCTGACATTGTAACCTTCCTAACGTGCCACATGCCATGGCGGCTTAGTTCATTAAACAGTACACATAACTCACGTTTCACAGGCCATGGCGACTTACTTCTTTACAATGATTAGATTAGTCACCCAAGGAATAGTTATGCTCTGCTTTCTACTAGCATAAATATTTATTTAATTATTCACTCAATTAAAGAATTGGTAACATGTCATTTACAGATTATATCGACCTTATGGCTGAATGCAGTTCGTTTCTTTAAAAGGACTCGTCTTACGACATAAATCACACGTGTAAATATGCCTTTATAAAATATAAGAGAAAGTTATTGTTGCAGTATTATCTGATTGACCTATCATTTATGATATAACTTGAATTACTCTTTTAGCTATCCAATATTATCTATCCCTATGGAGTAGGCAATAAGAATTCTCACCAGAGCCGATAGAATTCACAAATTGAAAACTTCAAACAGTGACTCAATAACACAGATTGTTCAAGTCTACGTCCTCTTCGTGAGTGACGTAAGTCTTCTAGTATGTCTAGCTCAAACCGCCGTGAGCAGACTGAGTCTTCGTGACTCCTCTGTCAAACAGTAAGACAGATCTTGAACGGAACACAGTAATCGCTACTGCTGCTCTGATGGAATGGTCAGAAACACCCCTTAAATTATATCAAATAAACTTGTTTACAGTCTTCTCCTTTTAAGGGCATGATACATCCCAATTTCCTTTTAGGGTAACGGGCATCCTAACCTGTCCTCCTACAGGTAATTTCTACTTCCGATTAAATATTTGTGGTCATGGTCACGCAGTGTGTGCAGGAAAACCCCCGTAAATCAACGCAAGACGCTCGCAGTTTCCATGGACCACCTTAGCAGGAGGCGTGATGCGCCCTATCCTATGTAATGGTGCTCTTCCTCGGCATTGTTGCACCCCGTCGCAGCATGTTATTCTAGTCTAGTAATCTTATCACCTCATTAATCTAGCTACGGCGCGGATGTTTACGTCAAATATATCGGTTCATTGACTTGAAGGTGCGCTTTTACGCCCTCTTTTCTCTACTTAACGACAAACAAGTTGGAAAAATTTCCCCACTTACCATCTGTTTATTAGGATATGTCCACTTAGACTGGTCACAAGATTGACAATATCTTTTCACATCGTTCCAGATGTTGAGCCAGAAAAACTCTCCGAGTAGTTTGTCTGTGGTTTCCTTCGCAGTCAGATGTCCTCGTCCTATGCTGTCATGAGTAGCGTGCATAACATTGTTTCTTAGCTTTTCAGGTTCGACCACCTGTTTGCCGTCTTCGTCAAGTTTCATTTTTACACTTGAGAACATTCTAATAAGAATTCCATTTAAATCATATCCCTACCTCGTACGGTTTCCCTTGCCAGATGTGCAGGTTTCTCCCATGTCTGCAAGTTTCCTGCACACAGCCAGTGATGTGTCGTGTTGCTGAAGCTCCTTCAGTTCGCCAACTGAAATCCTACAAGCAATGGCAGGCAAGGTAATCGGAGACTTCGTCCGTCGCGTTTTTCCGGTGCGAGTCTCCACTGTCATAACGACCTCTTGCGGCTTGTGCTTATCCTTGACCTCTGGTATGGGCTCAGGCACAGAGATACCAGGGCATTTTACACCTGGGATGTTTCCCAAAATAACATCGTACATTGGATTGGCCGTTTCCAATGCCGACACACTCCCTATAAGGTAGGGTGACTCTAGATAAGCTTCCGTCACTGGAGCGGGTACTGCCAAGGTAGACATTAACAGTTTTTCTGCTGTTATCGTTTTTTACTCTGTTCTACCAGTCCTTTCCTAATCACAACGCAGCTACTTCCACTATCACGTAGAACCGTAACCTTTTTCCCGTTTAGCCATCCAACGGCGACTGGCATTTTTAGCTGACGCCTGTACATCAGCGAAACATGCAGCTGACACCATCGGCAAAATGCATCCACACTTCAGCTCAAATTGATCATGACTTGAGCAGTGTGTTTTCTTACATGTAGTAGGCCTACTTTGATTATCAAAAGATGGCGGCTCCGTGCTTTTCGACATTGCAGCAACGCCATTTTCCCTTCTATTCTTTTCTTCTCCCAGCAGTCTTCAAATCTATGGTTTTGGCGATGGCAATATGAACAGTATCTGTCTGTAACAGCAACAGAAGTTTGCTGTTTGGTTCTGCAGTCTTTTTTCAAATGTCCCGACCGATTGCACCGGTGGCATCTGATACTATCTATTGGCTTTGCTGCCTCTTGCACCGTCGATTTAACACTACTCTTTTCTGTACTGCTTGTTGATGACACTCCCTTTGAAAAAGCCCCACTGGTACCATGAGTCTCGATATATTTTTCTGCGATATCTACCAACTCATCGGCCGAGTTTGGCTTTCTTTCTTTCTTTCAAGAACACCGTTAGTTCTTTGCTACACGAACTCATAAGCTGTTCTTGAAGAAATAAATCAATGACGTCGGCGACATTTGCTTTTTCCTTCCCGGAAAACTCAATCCACTTTTCTAAACACCCGACAATCCTTGTTTTAAATTGACTGAGCCGCTCTCCCTTCTCTGGTTGACATTTCCGGAAGCGTTCCTGGAAGCCGTCTTCAGTCAGGTTATAGCGTTTCAGCAGCGCTGTCTTGACCGTATCGTATAAAGTCGCCTCTGTTTCACTGAGGCGAGTGTAGACGTCAAGCGCTTTGCCTTTAAGGAGCGCGCTCAGGTGGATTGCCCAATCCGATCCAGACCAGCCGTTGACGTTTGCATACCTCTCAAAACGAAGAAGGTAGCTGTCAATTTTGTCTTTTGTTTCCTCGAAACATGGAAGTCATGGACTTTTGACCACTGCAGTCCTGACATATTGATTCCCTTCTGAGACAGCTGGTGACGAAGCTTGTACACCATTCGCTGATCTCAGCCTTTCCAACTCTATTTGTTTTTCTGCTAATGCGACCTGTTCTCTTATCTCCTCTCTTTTCGCTTCTCTTTCTTCTCTCTGAGCTTCTCTTTCTTCCCTCTGAGCTTCTCTTTCTTCTCTCTAAGCTATTCTCTCTTCTTCTAGCTGTTTATCTGCCCATTTTTGCAGCTCTTCGCCTTGCAATCCCATTTTTCCCCCGACTTTAATCAATTTCTGTAACTGCTTCTCTATGCCGTCCATATTGATTCGGATCAGAATATATTCTCACTAATTATTACTGATTCTATAACTTCTTGATCCAGTCAGTGAGTTAAACCTTATTCCGGTACCCAAGACAGATTTGCTGACCCCTAGCAGGAGAATTCGAATACAATGAAATCGGTTTTTAAAAATTATATCCCTGACTTTCGCGGTCAGCGTAACCTTTCAATGATTCAACCTAGGGTAGCTCTCCTGACTCTCGCGGTCAGTTTAAAACTAACAACCCCTTACTTTGGGTAGTCCTCTTGACTCTCGCGGTCAGTTTAAAAATCACAATCACTTAACTTATAGTGATCATGTAGTGGATGCGCTACAGTAACTCCGACACACACGGTAATTAAGTTCAGTGCCTTCCCCGGTACTGCTTAACCTTTCAACCTGTAACAACTGCTATATTAGGGTAGATCCACACAGACACCAGACCCGACGGTCAGACCAGACCGTTTTCTGGTGCTAAAGAATTCACACCGGCATGATAGTAAGGACTAGTAGTAAAAACGGCGACACGCCCACACTGACACCCGACGTCTTGGACCAGACCGTTTGGGAATGAGCGTGTTCATTCCAAGACGACCGTCGGGGAAAAGGGGAAACAATTTGTGTATACTTTCTTCCACAAATTATTTCCCCTTCCTTTCATCATGACTATAATTAGCATTTCGAAAGCCGATCTCCCTTCAACAACACGTGCTTTTCACGGAACTGTGTCAAAAATGGATGACGAAAGTTTGATACTATGAGTTCAACAGAGACCATCCATTTATGACAAAAAAGAGAAACTGCATCTCAATAGAGATTCTATACAAACACAATGGGAAGCTATTGCTTTTTTTGTATGTGATGGACCCAAATTCGTCTTGATCTATTATACATCCGTAGTTTTCTCCTTCACCACAACAACAACAACAACAACAACAATTTTCTCCTCCTGCTGCACGCCATTTTCACAACAAAACGGTGCTGTCTGACCGTCGGGTTCCGGTTTCAGTGTGGGCAGCGGAGCCGGCAAAAAAACGTCGGGTCTGGTCTGACCGTCGGGTCTGGTGTCTGTGTGGATCTAGCCTTATATAGTCGAGTTTCACATCAACAATCAGAGCCTACTCTGGCCCACTAAGACGCCAAGCCTGGGGTGGCTTCTCTTAGACGATATTAAATGTTTTGTTCAGTTTGGTTTTTTTTTTTTTTGTTAACGCTTAGCCTGCGGTTGACTAACGCGGTTTCCTGCAATCACTTGCCTAGACCACACAAAAAGAATTTATCTATTCTTTTGTGCCTAGATCTATATGCTATCATACTTATCGCAAGTACTAGTTAGCTATTTTCTTACCCGAACACTACCCGGTTCGTGAAGATTGTTAAAATTCTCAAGTTCAACTTTCCGTAACGACAGAAACCTGTTACTATCTTCGAATCTAACCACTAGACCGTGACAGATAACAGTAACCAAAGCCGAGTTGCTTGATGTGTATAAAGATTATTCATGCATCAACTTGATAAAATAATGCGCAAGTGCTTTGACGGCAATAAAGGAACTTCTCAAACGCTCACTTACCCCGCAGCTCCACCAAATTTGTCACAATGTGGGTTAGTAATCACGCCGATCACAAATACAGACCGTAACAGGGTTGGGACTGTAATGAATGAGACGGTTCCAATACAACCAACAAAACACAATTTGTAAAAGTTTCCAAGTTATAAAATGATTTATTACCTAAATTGATGTAAAGCGTAGTTTTTAAATGAACAATTATAAAACGTATATGTTACTTTAAACACTAATTAACAAGATTTACGAAAATTAACCCCCAAAAGGAATAAAACTTAAAAGCAACAAAAATAAAAAATTAAAAAAAATTAAAAGTTTAAAAAACTTACAAATCAATTGTTCTAC
>BMAT01004824.1:0-11577 GCA_019649035.1 Elysia marginata
CACACGCGCGAAAAGCTACCCCTCTAACCCACCGCACCAGTCCTCTTTCTCTTCAAAGCATGCTAGCACTGTGGGAAAGTTTTATCATTTCACTCTGGAGAAATTGGGGAGAACTTTCATAACACTGACTGACAGGAGGCTGGACCTGGTTACACATATGACAAGTGGCTAATATGTAACAGTCCAAATGAGCCACATCCAGGCGTTGAGACCTCCTCTGGTCGACGCCCCCTCCACCTGTATGAGGGTCTAGGATCTTCTGGGTGGGATTATGATACGTCAATTACTCAGAAGGTGTCAAAATCACGAAACCACAGTCTACCAAACATCCATCCTAGCCAGACTTTTTTGGTATAGATATGCAAAATTTGACACCTCTTTGCACCACATCAGTACCTTTCCCTCGTTGACTCTCGGGTTAGTGGAATCGGTTGTAATCACACCATGAGGCGGCAAATCAGGGAAAATTTTCCCCTCTATTTATCGATTGATGTTGTAAGGGGTTAGTTCCCTGTTTCCAGCTATCTAGTATGACAAGGGAGTGCGAAATGTAAGTTAAAAGTAAGGCGAACTCTGAGCCAATATATTGGCTCGGCGCGGGGCGCGGGCGGAATGTTCAAAGCCAAAATGTTGGCTTGCCGCACTGGTTAACTCCTCAAATCATAGCCAATATAGTGGCTTGGTGCGGACTTGGGTTAAGATCAAAACTCATAAAAATTGAGCTGAAATGGTGCAGAAATGATTACAATTTTAACATGACAAATAACTTGAAGAAAACTGATCGAGGCACCTGGACTGCTTTCAAAAGACTACATCTCATTTCTATCCTTGTCGACTTTGACCTGGTTTTCATGAAGCACTGCACGTTTGAAGTCCTAAGTTTCTTTTAAAAATTTATACATCTGACAGCCTATCCTTAGCCTCTTGAACTAATAAAAGGCACAACAGACGAGGGCCTGTTTTAAAAAACAAACATAAAAATTTTTCTAATTGCAGGGACGATTACCTTCTTGCTTACAAAAACACCAAATTTAAAAAATCTGATTGAATAGATTTTTATGAAAAAATTAGGTCTGTCTGAGATGAATTACACTATTCATATTTATTCACTCAAAATCCTACAATATCACACCAGTTTCATAAATATCTGAAACTCTTACCTCTAAAACTGCCAGATTCTTCTTAACATTTTCATAAGCTGCTTTGTTTTTCTTGTAATCTTGGTCGGTCTTTTTCATTTCAGTTTCTTTTGTCTTTATTTCTTGTTGGGCATGCTTGAGCCTGATTAACACATGCAGTTACAGAAAGAAAAGAAGAATTAGTCAAGTATTAATTATAATTCAAAACATCAAATGTCAAATGTGAGCTGGGTGAAAAAGTCAGATGTCGCATTATTCACACTCTAAGGCGTTGCTAATTGGAGAAATGTGTTTTTCTGAGCCTTAAAACTTGAAAAATTTCATGAAGTTATCAGATCATTTTTGTGGAAAGGTATTAAATTTTTTTTTTGATTTAAAAACTAGAGAAAAAGAAGGAAAAATAGACTTTTAACAATTCTCAAATGAGAATTACTAACCTTTGACTCATTCAACCTGGTTGCAACAGATATCAATGCCATTTCGGCTTCATTTAAAACCTACCTCTGTGCTTTTCTTTCTTCTGGTGTATTAATTGTCATATTTTGTTATACCCTGAATATTTTCAGAGTTTGCATACAGAAGAATTTCAAGGATTAAAAGAGTATTTTCTAAAAATCCCAAATTCTACAAGTGCATGTCTCAAAACATGGTAATAACCTTCTTGTTGCCAAAACTGCTTTTACACCCAAAGTTTTGTTGCTGTTGAAAATTTAAATAAATGAGTTAAATGTGTTTCATGGAGGATTTTGTTACATGCAAAGGAAAAGCAACTGCTCATTACTAAAAATATGTAAAGGAGCAGCGCGGCTCTGCGTTTGGCGTGTCAGAGTTATCCAGCGGTTGCAGGTTCCACTTCCCAACCACAGCGCATGTTGTAACTGCCTTAGGAAAGCAATTATCCACATTTTTCTCAGTCCACCCATTTTAAAATGGGTACCTGGCTCAGTGCTTCCACTGGGAATTGATCAAAATCGAGGATTTTCTCGGGGGGACGACCAATGCGACCGCCGAAGGCTGGAGCACTGCTAGGGGGGTCCGGGGGCATGCTCCCCCGGAAAATTTTGAAAATTTTACTCTCAAAAGGGCCCTGTTAGTGCATTTGGGGAAGAATTGGTCTCAGTTTTAAAAGGGGGAGTATTTGCCTATTTAAATCCTACAAGAATGAAATAATTCATCATTTTTTAACTTTTTTTTTTTACTTTGTCCTCAAAACTGTGAGTCTTAACTTTTTGATGATATAGTTAATGGTGCTTTCATAAAGTATCAATGACATGAATTTTAAAGAAATATCACCTCTTGTGCAGTAGGTCTATCTTGTTTTTTTGGTTCAGCAACACCACCAATCTAATACTATAGTGATAGTTTGTTGCTCGAGTCTTTAAAATTCCCAAATGTTTATCAGATTTGGCATGGCTGATGAGGTGGGTTTTTTTGCCATTGCTGCCATATGCAATCTTATCCTCACATCACGAACACCATACTCTTCCTGCAACATAGATCTTGAAGATGCAGTCCCCTAGCTTATCACTTATGGACCCAAGTCTATCAAATGTATGGCCTAAAATTTCATCTGACCATTTCCACGAAAACTTGTTTTTCACAATAGAGTCAATGGTCTTGACAGCACTTTTGTCACCTTCTTTAAGAAATCGCATTTTCAAACATATGCACGATGTTAATATCCGAAAGAATCCCCTGAGATGCGATCCACAAGATCAGAATTGAAATCGGTATTTTAGCGAGCACGTAGATCTAGATCTAGGTGATAGATCTAGATCTAGGCCTAGTTCCAGTCTGGATAAACAAACAGTGCAAGTTTCAGAAAAATAGATCTAGATCTAGAGTCTTAATCGATAGTAGACCAGATGAAAAAAAAAATTGAAAAGCTGCAAGTCAACTCATATTTGAATTCGATCCAAGGCTTGAAAAAAACTAGATTTCTTGCTGCACGAGAGAATGAGACCCAAAAGTGACGAGGTCTACCGCGGAAACTGCGGGAGCGACGGAAAAAAAAACAACGAAAGGGCAACCACTCCAACGATGTCTGCCGAGGTAGGCTTCAGGGATGCAAGCGGCCCATGCTAAAAAAGCAGGAAATTTTACACTCTGTAGATGCTCCTACTCTTTGATGGACCAATTCAGAGAGATAGATACAACGCTGTAGTAGTGCTTCTACAGCTATACAACTTGAAAGAAGTGTTTGATTTTCTATGACTCTTAATTAAGCATGTTTTCTTTAACATTTAGGTCATAACTTTTTCAAAGTTTTCCTGCTTTTTTAGTTGAAGAAAACTGCTAAAAAAATCGGAATTCCTGCAAAAATCGGAAAACTTGCATCCCTGAGGCTTTTCGTTTTCATCACAAATGACTTCCGCCGCCGCCATTTTGGTACCGGTATCCTGCAGTTGGTAGTGCTTACGGACACAGCCGGTCGCGGATTTTCTTTTTTTTTTTCTGAATGCGGAAAATCGGTGAGACCGAAAAAAGTCAAATGCAGATTTCTTTGAGGACGGTAAAAACTGCGGATTTCCGCAAAAATGCGGAAGAATGGAAGCACTGCTGGCTAAAGGAAGTGCCTGAAATTTGTGGAATGATAGTATCTGAGTGCCTAACAGGTAGCTATACTGCACTGCTCTGAAACAGAGTTGAATTTGCTTTGGTGTGTATTGGCCTGCAGAGCGGGGAGGGGGAAGGGGGGGAATATAAATTCTGAGGCCACTATATTTGTTTTTTTAGTTATAGAGATTAAACGACATGATTCAAGGATTTAGTGCTTTTAAAAAATCAAGTAAATAAAAAAAAATGTCATGATTCTTTGAATGTACATATGAAAATTCATTTACCTCATCTGAGCCTGCTTTGTATCTGTATCAGCCTTGCTTATTTCCCCTTTAGCAGCTGTGAAAAGTATGTGAGTGATCATTATATTATGTTTCATCACTAAAGATATTTGACAAAAGTGCCGCTGCCGCTTGTGAAGACAGGAAGAGTCTTTTCAGTATCTGCAGGTAAAAAGAACTTTAAAAAAAAAAAAGAACCTGAACACGTTTTTTTTTGGTTAAACCATAATATACGTTTAAAATTTAAGCTAAAGTTAAGAGACAGAGATACTTTCAGCTCATCCACAGAATGCAGGAAAGTTTTCAACGATTCCCTGAATTAATGCCGCTTAGCATATTAATATAAGGTCAACTGACATCTGTATGCACTTATTGGCAAGCATACTACTTATGACAGGGCAATGTTTAGTTGCTTTATACTTTAACCCTTAGATTGTCTACAATGCAATGAATTCATCTTTGAAATAGTTTTAACCACAAGTTCAAGAATCTTGTTTAAGTTTTGTATGATGCAATAAACCTATCTTTAAAACAGATTAGTTTACCAGCATAAGTTCAGGAAAATCCAGTAAAGTTGAAAGCACTCATCTGATAACATTCCTACCAATGAGGTGAAGAGAAATACAGGCAAATGTTGAAAAATAAACAATTGATAAACTCGCATCCATGTAGAGAATGTGTGAGGTGATGAGTCAGTATATTGGTGCACAATCACATCACTCAATTGAAGTCTTTCAGGTCAGCAGAGTTATGCTTTGCTTTGCAAAAATTTCCTGCTTTTCAGGTCAAGAAAAATGCAGAAAAATAGTTTAAATATTGGAATTTATGTAAAGATAAGGCAGCTTGCTCTATTTATTCTCTCATGTTCCACCATATAGAAATTATTTTAAAAGACATATGTAGACAAATTTTTAAAGATCATTTTCTGGTGACTTACTGATTAGCTGATCATTTAGAGTGGCAGCTTCTCCATCTGCATTGGCTGAGAGACCCGCACTGACTGCTTGGAAATGCTTCTTAGCTGCTTCATAGTTCTGCTCCGCAGTTTGTTTCTCAGTCCTCATCTTCTCTACATTGGCCTCAATCTTGCCCAGATCCTTTTGGCGATTTCCAATTGATGTTTTGTTCTAAGGATGTGAAACAAACAGAAAAAAAAGCAGGATAATTTAAACAACTCTATAAAGTTCTCCGCTTGGCATCTATGACCACAACAACTGCCCCTATAGAATCTTTGGCAGATCAACTAAAAAGGTTGATACAACTCTGAGCCTTCACTGGTGTACAACATAAAAGAGGTTGATTTTCTTTATATCTCAAGTTTAAATGATTTTTTTAATAGTTAGGTCTTAATTATTTTCAACGTTTTTGCATTATGGGTTAAAGAATACTGCTAAAAAAATTGGAATTCCTGCTAAAATAGGAAAACTTGCATCACTGTAAAAATAATTCAAGCCCTACTAAACCTTCAACAGGTTTGTGCAGTTAATATTTCAATTGAAAAAAAAATTACCCAGAAAATTAACGCACAGGAGAAAACACTACAATAACACTTTAACAGGAAACCTCAAATTTGTTTATGCACCTTGAATGTTTTGAAAAAATTATTTTACTAAAGCAATCATATTTTACCATGTGTACAAACCATTTACAATGTTTGTCATTCATAAGAGAATCTTTACAAGTATTTGATATCAATCAAGAAAAAAAAGACAACTTTGGTAAGGGTGCTAATATTGCAGGCCCTTTGCATTGAGGATAAGAAATGGCTACCCTGGGCGGTATCTCTGTGTCTGCAAACCTTACAAATGAAGATTTCAAATTAATAAAACAAGGTCTTTTGGGAACTACAGATCTTGCTCTTGTGAACCAAATGAACCAAATGCCAAATTCCACCTCATTTAAAAAAAATAATTTAATTTTAAATGAAACAAAAGCTTTAAAAATGGAAAGCAAAAAGTACCGCTACACTCAAAAATATTTTGTGGGCCTAATTTAACAGCATCATCTTGAACTTCTGAAATCTTTTTAAAATCATTTAAATGCAATTTTACACCATATACACAGGCTGCAGATATAGAAAAAAAAAACTTCCAACTGCTAAAATTTGACTTGAAACGAGCATTACATCTGCAATGTTTTTGTTGATCTCCTTCTGTTTCTTCTGTTCAGACTTTAGGGCATCCTTTTTGGCATTCACAGCACCCTGAACTTTGACATCAAGACTTTTCTTCCCTGCCAGTTCTGCTTCGAGTTGAGTGGCTACAGTGCCAGATTCCTGTAAAGACATTGAAAAATTTTTTTGAAAAAGTTCTTTTGATATTGAATATTCCATGGTGCCAATAGGTAATTGAAGTTTTAGTAAAGCAGCATATAGTTACAAAACAGGAGAAACAAACAAATTCTTATTTACTTTCCTAAGAACTTATATGGATGGCAGCCAAACGTACAGAGTAAATTATTTTGGAGTAAAAAGTGTATGAGATATTTTTATTTTTAGTCTGAATTGCTGGGATATATTCTTATTCATTATGTAATTTAAGACTTACAACAGATTAAGACTGCATAATATATTGGAATTTTTATACAAATAAAATATTTATGTAGTGTCAGAAAAGACTAAAATTAGATATAACAGCACCCTGAAAGTATGAGTCTGTATGGATTTTGATAGCTGTGTAATTAACAGGGTTCCCACTCAAATTTCATTTCAAATTTCAAGACTGGAAAAAAATTCAGGACAAACTTTGACCAACCAAATTATTACCCCCTAAACCCGCTTAATACTAAATACAAGTCCCATTGTCTCTATATCGATTTTTTTCTTACATAACTTACAATAAGCTTCATGGATATTTTTACTGGCTTCAACCTTGGTCTTTAAAAAGCAGATCCAACATGCAAGATTCTTGGAAACCTACATTCAGGATTGTGATGCAGCTCAAAATTCAGACCTATATCTAGGCTTACATTAGATAATATAAGAGAGGTCCCCCTCTTGATTTAGATCTAGACGCTGGATGTAGAATCTAACACTGCATAGATATACAGTTAAAGTAGGTCTATAACAGCTGCTCCTGACGATAATAAACTAGATTTTTTGTCTATAATATTTCAAAATTCGTAGTGGTGCTTAGGCTTAACAGTAGTCTTGACTCGTATGGATTTCGTGAATGACAGAAAGATTTAGATCTAGATCTAAGAGTTAGACGCTAGATGTTGAATCTATCACTGCATAGATATCGCAGCTAGAGTAGGTCTATAACAGCTGCTCTAGACAATAAAAATCTAGATTTCTAGACAGATCTATAATATTTCAAAATTCGCAGTGTTGCTTAGATCTAGGCATAACAGTAGTCTTGATTGGTATGGATCTTTCATGAACAGGAATGATAGAAAGAATGCAGATCAAAACTGAGCGAATGAGCCATCGCTTGATGCATGCGCTGTTATAGCAGTAAAGGTTTTGACTTTTTATTACTGGTGCTGTACAACTTTTTCACCCTCCGTGAAAAGTTCAGGTCAAATTGTGCTATCCGCAGACCCAAGCCTATCTGGTTGGCCGAAGAGAAAATGGGAAGCTTTAAAGTGGTAAACCTGGAAGAAATTTATTGGGTGCAAAGAGGACCGATTGACCCGAAATCATGTCAAGATCGTATTCAAAGACATTCGAATGATCGGACCTAGTTTTCCTCAACTACAATGTTTAAAATACAGGTCATTATCTTTTTCAATATTGGTTTCCCGGTCTTGAGCAAATTGTGAAATTCCAAACTTTTTCCCGTTTTCCAGAGCGAGTGGGAACCCTGAGTTAAGGCAATTTTTAACTTTCTAAGTATTTTAGTTGGGGAGCGAAAAATAAAGACATGCAAAATGCATCTCAACTAAGAATGAACAATACATTGTACTTATAATAGGGATTTAGCTTTAAAAAATGTACCTTACATAAAAATGTATATTTTAGAATTTTATAAACTTGTATCTTAGATCAAAAAAGGTAAAACAAATAAAAAAAAAAACAAGTGTGATTATCATATAGAGAAAGTATAGAAACAAGCAAATATATCACAGGTGCCATTTCAGATAAAAAACAGAGAGGAACTTTTACAAAGGAGCTGAAAGAAGGAAAAGGCACAAAGTTCTTGAGTTTGTAAAAAGTCCATGAAATGGTGAATCATGTTTAAAAGTAAACTAACCAATAAAATTAATGGAAAGTCATATACCCAAATACAGAGAGACTATACATGCTGTGCTGACTTTATGTGGAATTTTACTTATGCAATTACAACTGATCCTCATCTATTATCTTGTGAGATTTTTCATATATTTCAGTCAAGTAAAGATTTAATTTTATCGATAATGACCCCTTTCGTTTCCCTGTTACAGTGGGACCTCACTATTCAGAAATAATCTCTTGAAATGATAATTTTTTCCCCATTTGCCAAACTGCCTAAAATTTTTGTTTTCACTCCAGTTATATTTATAATAAGTAATGATAATTGCTGTCGTTTCTTTGCAAAGTGTGAATAGATCATATATATGGTACACCTATGTGGGATCATAAGATGAGAAAAAAAAAATCATCACATTGAATATAGTTCATTGTTCAGCTCTTCCTTCAGTTGTTTCATTGCCTTGCACCACATGGACATGCAAACATCTAGCATTAGTATGACATGATGATTCAGCAATAAACTAGACCCCTCCAGGTAAATGTTGTGTCAGGCTGGCCATGTGTAGTTAGGGAACAAGTCTTGAGAAAATATTTAAGTCCAAGGGTTGCGATAGGCACCAGCGGCAGTCACAATCTTGTTTGCTAAGCCTGCTTAAGAGATGATTTTTTGTTTTAGGGAAAAACAGCAGCCACCGATTACAACTACTGCAGCAGCTAGCTGTATAAGTCTGCGTATTAAGACTTACTTAAAGTGGAGGCAACACATCTCACCCATTTCCGACAGCTATACATTAGTCTTAAAAAGTTTTCTTCTTTTTCCCCCCCCTCTAAATACACACATCAATTTAATAAAAGCTTTCCAATTTTTCAGGTCCCTCTTCTCAATTTTCGCTCCACCCAATATTTCCCCCAGGGTCCCTGATTGATTCCAATGCATTATATTATGTGGAGGATGAACATTGGATTACAGTGGTACATAGCTAAAAGAAAGCATCACCAGAGAATTCTTCAATTTTTTTAGCTTCTGAGTGGAAAAAGTGGGACTTATGAATATGGAATACTAAAAAAAAAAAAATAAATAAAAATAACTGCCACGGGTGTCTGCAAGAAATGCTGACTATGGTCCTCTAAAAACACACTGAAATCATTCTTTCTGTATATTTTATTTGAGAAAACCAGAAGAAGAAGAAGAAGAAGGCGAACAAATAGAAGAAGTAGATTTTGCAAACAATATAATGTAACTAATTTTTCAAATTACGAGTTATGTGATACCTCATTCCGTTTTTTTTCCAGATCTGCAATAGCTGCATCAATGTCAACAATCTGTCCTTTGATCTGCATGGTGAAGATAAATTTAGGATTATGAATATGAGTAGTGCTCTATATCTTTACAAAACAAAACCAAACAAAGACCAAATTATTTGGTGTAAAATTGATTTAACAAACTATATTATTTGGAGTAATTTGAGTTGCTCTTTATAAAGATAAAACGAAAAAAAGGGTTATCAAAATAAAGTAACCCAACCGTGGCTAACAATGAAGCTAAGGCATTGAAAAGTTATATGCAATACTATTGTACTCTAAATAATATAGTTTCATCTCAAAAGGTGAACTAAAAATATACATAACATAACATTAAAAAAAATTGTTTAATAGCGATCTAGCTTCGGAATCAAATTCAAAGTCTATATGCACAAGATATTATTTACTTGCTGTTAGTAGAAGGGGCCATGAACCTTAGTTTTGAGAAGGTTTCTTACGAGTGAAGAAAATAGAAAGTAACAAAATTTACCAAAAAATTGAAACATTCTGGCTCAATTAACTGTTATCGCACCATTTTCAAAGAAAATAAAATTAAAGAATTCTGAGGCCCTTTGAGTTTTCAATTAAAAGGAAGGATGAAGAATAGCAAGGTCCCTTTAACAAAGCCACGCTACATTTTGATAAGAACTGTATTTGCGTAGCACCCCCACAAAATGAGTCTACCTGCGTTGCTAGCAGATTCAAAGGAACAGGCATTTTGGAGTACTCAGAGAACATTTTACACAAAATTGTTTTTGCATAATTTGAATTTTTTTTTTGTGTATTTGATCATCTAAATGCACTTTATAAAAATGTGTTTGTTACAGTTTAAAATCACTTTTTTCACTTTTGGCTTTTATAATATGAAAAGTTTAAGTCAGTTTCTATTTCATTTTTTTATTAAGCCACTTGGATTCCTTGTCTTTTAAGTGCAATAATCGACACTAACAAAAGATTTTTATTCACCACCTTGTAGAGCTTTTAAAGCCCTTTCAAATGATATTTAATAACTCCACATCACAAAATTTCGTATATAGATTCATTTGTTGGCCCCCCTACATCATTGTATGCATAAACAAATATTTTTATAATTTACACGAAGCATTAGGGCTTTCCAACAGCAACAGATTTCATAAAATGAATAAAAGTTGAAATCGGAAAAAAGTAACTGGAACCAACTAAAACATTCTTGTTTATTATGCTTATAAACAATAAATGATGTACCTCTTCTATCCTCCCTTGCTTCTTTGTTGTCAGTTCCTGCATTTCAAGAAGTTCATCCCCTGACTTCTGTTTTCGTTCCTGTGAATTACACAATCAATTTTCTTCTCTGCACTAAAGAGAAATGATACGCTGACAATTTGAAATCTCAGAGTAAAATAACATTTTCTTAGCATCATTGATTTACTCATGATTAACCATTGTGTTCCACATTTGATCTGAGATCCAACAAAATTTGAAGAAAAAAAGGAGTAACTTTTGAAATAAAGGTATACATGTCAAAACAAGAAGCAATTAGTACGAAATCAAATGATGCAATAAATGTGGAGGCAGAAGAAATTTTAGTCATTGAAAGGCAGGGATACAAGCATCTTTAACACAAAAAAGGACAAATTTTCAAGACCTCTATGAAACATTAGTAATTAGTGTGGTGCCTGGCATTGGTATTCAACTTAAACAGAAAAGAACTACAAAAAAGCTCATTTTCTTAGAGCTTTGAAATAAATTGATACTTTTGGTTATCTATGGACAGTATGGTGCAATGATGTTGAATACTCATGAATCATAGCTAAAAAAGTTTGGTTATCAAAAAAGTAAGTTGTGATAATTTTAAAAGAGTGTCTTTCTGTTTTTCATACTTTTTAATTGAAAAAATTGTGCAAAAAAAATAAATAATTGAATTCAAGCTAAAATCGGAAACTTGAAACCCTGCAAAGGAATTCACTTCGCTAAACTATCTTACCGATCTATTAAAAAGAGATTTGGAACAAGACTAATTTTTTCAATTCACTGCTATAGATCAGTACTAGGTAAGATTCCTGGTGTAACCTCAAATAGCTATTAAAAAAAAAATAAAAGATTGCAAAAAAATTTGGCATAATTGCAAGTCTCAGTTCAAAATATT
>BMAT01004824.1:31296-47232 GCA_019649035.1 Elysia marginata
ACTTTCTATTTCTTTCTCCCTCTCTTTATCTTTGTCACTCATAATTTGCGTAGGCCTTCTCTATTCTTCTATTGTTTATTTGAATTTGAGATAACTTTTTTTATTTTGTGCGTGGAGACTTTTGTTTGGTTTGACCGTAGGATCGCCTAGGCTTGCCAGCAGAGTCTTTCAAATCGCAAGTATCTTTCATGATTTTATTTACTGTAGATACTGTATTTTGAGAATGACAGTAAAAAGCTGAAAATTTAATTGCTCAATAAAGGTTGTCCTGATTGAAAAAAGAATTCGACCGAGTGGACACTCACAATTATCTTCTCTTAGCAGGAAAAGAAGCAAATGCAGTCGGATTTCTCCCTGCATTTGGGTGATTAGAAATGTTGCCCTTAAAAATTTAAAATCGTTGATTTACGTTGATTATTTCCCTTTGCACCCAGCAAAAATGTTTCTTTTCACTCGCCTTCAAAGGTATAAAGACAAAACCAACACTTTTTTTTTACTATTTTTGTACAAACCCAACCTGCACTAATACATGAGTATAGAAACATCAAGCTCTGCTTAGTTGAGGCACATGAGAGGCACGACAACAAACTATATATATATATTATTAATTATTAGTTTCTTTACTTTGATATACCTAAAACCTACTTTCACCAATTCATTTTGCCTCGCAGACTGTGACAACAGCTACCCGATCTCTTATGGCATTCTCCCGCTCTCTCTCTCTCTCTCTTTCTTTCTTTCTTTCTCTCCCTGTGTCTCTCTCATCCTCTTGTGTGCAAAACATCTTTGCTTTTATTTATTTAATATCTTTGCTCTATTTTAATAATATCTTTGCTCTTACTCACTTTACCGCCCCGATTACCTCATCTGTCTACCATTTCAACACAAGCGGCTGCTGCTAATTTCTTCTTATTCCTTCTCTTTTGAAAACAATTTTTTGAAGGAGAAAAACAAGCATAGAAAAGAACAGCTTTTAATGATATTACCTCTGTTTACGATACCCGTACAAATCTTTCCCAATTCCCTTACAAGAACAGTTTCACACATGAGAATCGTAGATCTAGATCTCAAGATCTTGTAAAGCTCTTAACTCTAACGATCTTTGCTCTCGCTGCACCCACTAGGCCTAGCAAGAAGATGTGCGCTGCCTCACTTGCCCCGTGTGTCCATTGCTCAGCCCTTTAGGGTGAAAGGTGAGACCTCTTCGAATTTTCCCCTCGTTGCTTGCTTTTCTTTCTTGCTGACGAAAACTGCAAAAATATGCAGCAAACAAGCCTACCTGTAGAGTTTCCTTAGATATTCTACCACATTTCAACCCTATCTTTTCATTGTTTAAAGTGCCTCATTCCAGTCTCTTTTTTTATCTGTGTGCGTCATGAACATGGCATGCCATTCCTTCACGCCAGAGCTAATGTAATAAAGCGTAATAAGAAACACCAAAGATGCAAAATAAATCTTCATTTATAATAACAGTCTTATAATATGTTGTAAGTGGATATGCCTTTTTCCTAAACACGATCAATTTTTTTTTTCAAATTGAGAGCTATCTTTATGGGTTCAAAGATCAGCCGTCTTTACCAAGTTGGTAAAAAACATAGACGTTGAGAGGTCTAAGAAGTTATCCCCAAAAGTAGATCATGCTAAATTCGGTACCTGAAAGCTTAATGTAACAAATTCTAGGAATGTAGACAATTCATGCAACAATATCACTAATCTCACAGGTTGTCGAATCTCAACATAGAAATGCCATATTTTCAAAACATTAGAAGAACATTGCGACGATATAGCTTAAAATAATTTTTATAATTATATCACTCTCTGTGGTATTTATCTTATGTTTTAAATTTAATAAATAAATCGGACAATAAATAATTATATCTTTCCAGAAAAAAATCCAACAAAAAGTTAACAGAGAAATCGTAAACAGGTGCGGAGAATGATTTTTGTGATCATGTTAACACTACATATGGTGGAATAAACCAGTGCATGCATGTCTCATGATAAGTTCAAATGAGTCGGATGTCGGAGTTTTACTTTGAGTAAAGGTCTATCAAAGGTAGATTTATTCCTCCTTTTCTCTATATTTTAAATTTTTTAATAAGCTCCAATAGCCCTATTTTTCCCAAAAAGTTTAAATCTTTATAATTGAAATTTAAAACGTTTGAAAGCTCAGAAAATTGAATTGTTTTAAACCTCTACGCCTTTCAGTGTGAAAATTACGATATCGTGTTTAATTGAAAAGAGTCTCGAGGCAAACAGAAGTAAACGGGTACAGGTAGTGGCTGGCTACAACCTTAAATTTAACTTTCATTGAATTTTAAGACAGACACATATCAACATCTCCGTTTTTTTTCACGTCAATGTCCAACAGTGGTTGTCAAAGTTAATTCCAAGTCTATTATGAGTATTAAGGGAATGGAAAAAAAATGCGCCTTCCAAAAACTACGCAGTCACAGTTACAAGGACAAGGTAAGCTGCAGGGTGTAGCTTCTATGATCTGAATCATGCCATCACCCCCTTGCCTTCACCACGGAAAACATCATTGGAGCCTTTGTTACGACAGGATGATGCCGAAATATATAGGGAGTATTTATCACCTCAACAGGTGAGCCGTTAAAAATCTCTACGACTTTGCGTTAACCAAAGGCAGGTAGAAAACGCAGCATCTTTTAAAAACCAACGCAAGGTAATGAAGTCTGCATTATTTTGTTTTTTGATACCTTACGTGATATTTTACACGAAGCGTCGGCGCGTTGAACATTAAAAACGAACTGTATGGCCTATGATGACGAGACCAGGTGAAACTGAGGTAGGTAGCTTGATTATATCAGGTAAGGCCTACTTTCATTCTTACGACACGACACTCTGCTATATTGTCCAAAGCATTGAGTTTGGCATGGCAAAGAAAAACTATACAAGAAATGACCAATACCGAAAAAAAAAGAAAAAATTCCGCGCGTTCGCATGAAGACACGCAGAATATTTTGAAACGATTTCCAGGCATGTTTATTTCTACCGTTATTAGATTGGTAGTAACTCCACTCCCCTGTACTCAATCGAACAGGAACTTGGCAGCTCACAATTACTGTTTTGCTTTTTCTCATGCGGCGGTCTGAATATAAGCATCTCTTGTCAATCAATATATAAATCAATCTATCAATTTTTTAATCTAACTATCTAATGCTGTAAATTTACTTACAATTTCCGCTTGCTACACAGTGTTTCATACGCCACCTGACGGGCGCACTCTTCAGACAAATACAATGTAGTTTCGTTTCGTTCTTGTTATAGTTGAATTGTTAGAGACTCTGTTTTATACGGTGAGGGCAGTGTGAAGAAATAATTACCTTTCTTTTATTGAGGCTGGGACTTTTAAAAAGTATCTATCTATCTATCTATCTATCTATCTATCTATCTATCTATATATGGGTGCTTATTCGACTTATGCTGTTATGGAACTTCCCCAATGCCCCGAATTTAATAACAGTCCATTGAGAAGTGCATCAAGCAAGAATATGAGCACTATGTACCATTAATATAAGGTAATTTTATTACATAAAATCTCCTCTTCGACAAAAAAGTGGATCACTTTGTGCCATTCTTTTACCGCTAAAGAAGATCAGTAGCATCTATCCTTCTATCCTTTTTACAATAGTCTGTCTATATTACTGCCTATCTCTTCATATTTTTTCACCAATTTTTTCATGTGTGCTTACACATTCTACTATTTTTCCGTCTATCAAACGTTCCCTTTGCCCTCACTCAAATCCTCTTAGGAACAACCCATTAAGCCTTTTCTAACTTAGTGCAACAGCTTGGGATTTAATTTGATTTTCATTTTAAAGCGGCATGCGCCGAACACAACCTTTGCTCTGTAACTTGTTTTTTTCTTTCCTAGAAACATGTTTATGATTCATGCTCATCGTCGCGAACGAATTCTTCAATTAATTCAATTTGTGCTGTCTTCCTTGAAGTATCTCTAGCTACCTTTCTTACCGCCCCCACCCCTTTCCAACATTTTAACCTTGTCTCACCATTTGCCCCCTCCCCTCCCACAAACACAGCACACTAGGTCTCTCGTTTTTTTTTGTGTTTCTCTCTCCCCACAAACCTATTTTATAGCGTAAGATGGAAAATCCCACACCAACATTTTCAATTATTTAAATATTGAACTATGATAACAAAACTGCGCGTGTTTTTTTTATCTGACGCAGTTTTTCGAAACTACTCTGAACTTTTACCCACAGTGTAATAAGGTTTTGAACCTGTTGATAATATGTTTGCGCAGGTTTTATGTCAACAAATAATAAACGTTAAACTGTTTGCTGTTACAACCGAACGCTGAGTTTTAAAGTCTTAGGTGCAACCAATTTCAGTGCAATTTTTTTTTAGAAACTGTTCATTTGAGATAGATTGAAATATTGTAAAGGTATGAAATTAGCAGTGGAGAGAAAGAGGCTTTTTAGTGGAAATGCCCGAAATGTCTGCCTTTAGTATGATTCGAACCTTCGACTTATAGATGCTACGGCACCCACCGCTTTGAGATAGCCAAGCCACCAGGTTAAAGCGTAATAAACCACTATTATATATTTTTTTAACATTTAAAGGGCTTCTAATTTACAAACGTGCAATAAGTAGTTACTAATATAAACCCCTGAATATTGTAACAATTACGATGGCAATTGTTTTTTTTTACAACTATCTTGACAAAGTTTATAACAACTAAAAAATTAGAAATGGGAACCGTTGAACACCCGTCTCTAGCTAGTAGTATGTCCAAAAGCAAAACATGCCCCGTAAAACAAATATGTCAAACAAAAACCTGAAATATTAATCTGGACAAAAACAAAGTTATTCCATGAAAATTTATGCCTTATGAATTCAAGACCTCAAAAGAGCATGGAAATAGTAGCCTGCATGGCTCAAAATGTTATCCTACCTGCTTTCAGCTTTAATGGTAAGCTACATAGAGGTTAAAATTTTATGTATTGACAGAAACTTGATGTTTCTGGACAATTCTTATTTTGTTTTAGTAAACTCCAAAAACTTTTAAAGAAATCAAGCCCAGTGATAAATAAAAACAAAAGAGTATAACTACCCTGTGTTATGATACAAAATAAAAAAAAAGAAAATTGACAAGTATAAAGATTGACGGCACCCACCCTTTCTGTAACATTTTCGGAGATTCTGTGATGAATCGAATCTGGAGGTTCAGATTAGCTAAAACTAAAACAACAAGGTATACCGATTTATTTATCCACAAATGTGACCTTCTCTGTAACAAGTATTACAGAAAGACCAAAATCTAATTAAAGTGGGTTCTGCAAATATCTACTTTAAGAGGAAAGTAATGATGCACATACACTTTATTTAAGCGTAGAATCTAAATTAATCAATGGTTTTAATATGGTGTATGTCTGGCTTTTGATATGAAAAATTTATGCATATATATTTATCACTCTACATTTAGACTTCAGTTTGCTTATTTTAAGATAAACCCTAAAGACAGATTCTGACCATGACAATCAAAATGTTTGTTGTTTGCTTGCATTATCTGCAGTATAAACCATGAGGTTTAGTTTACGCCAGCCTTGCTTTGAGTCGTGTTTGCGTCACGGACATTTTCTCAATCCTGGCCTAACACTGAATGCTGTAGAATAAAGTTACAATGAATGCAATTTTACATTAGTGTCTTAAGAATAATGAAGTTAAAGTATCGTTTTTAACAAATTTCGATTTCTAGTTTTAATTAAATTGATTGGATTTTCCAAAGCAGCAGACCATGGGCAATAAGGCCGTAATATAGTTTGTACACTCGTCACGTTCTAGACAATGGGACTGTTCCATGAACTTTAAAAAATTATCTATGAGTAGTTCCCCTTGGGCGACGGTGAGTTTTTAGGCTTAGATTCAACACTAGAGTTATTCGACTAAACTACCTTGCCCATAGGAGAGTACCCCGGTGATCCCACCTTTTGAATTTTACACACAAGAGAGATTAGTTCTGGAACAGTCCATGCAATGCCAGATTCAGCCTTGAGCCTTGTATGTTTTTTGTGCTCACTTTAGTTACTGTAGATATAAGTATATTTTTTGTGTTTTATATTATGGCTATTCTAGATAATTATTGATCAGTTCCTCTGCAGAATTTCTTGTAACTCAATAATAACAGTAATTTTTAATTGAGAAGTTATACAAATACAAAAATTAAAGTTTATTTTTCTTATAATAATGATTTTCTAATTAGTTCCCGAGATAGTTGATTCATTAGGGGCAAATGAAGCTATTATAAAGATTATTAATGGTGTACAGCTTAGGAACTATTTAAAGTTTTATACCCTATAAATTATTCTGTAAGAACTGCAAAAAAAAAAGAGTAACAGTTATTTTACTCATACGAATAACCGATAAGAAAAAAAAAAGAAATATCATTTTAAAAAAAACCCAGCAAATAAAGGCAAAAAAATAGAACAAGAAAAAAAAAAAGAAATAAAGGACACGAAATCGAGCGAAAAGAGGTTGCATCAAACTAGCTATCAAAACTATGGCTTAAAATTCCTAATAATCTTTATTAGACTAGCAAGGAGGAGTTTCTTCTTTTACAGCATATTTATAAGAGCATCTTTGACAAAATATAAAAAAAATATAACTGCAAATATAAATGGAAACAGCGCAGGTCTTACAAAAAAATTTAATAGCCAATGTTTGTACGATCACGCACTTCAACATTTGTGTGCGGTAATTCAACTTTGTGCACTTAGAGGTTAAGCATAACGCTCTGACCCTCAAAAACTTTATATGATTGGCGTACAAAGCCTAGTTTCTGTCTGATTGGTTCTCTGTCAGAAGATTAACCGCCCGGTTTAACAATATTTTGTAAACCTCATGCAGGAGGAGTGATTGCTCGGTTTTTTTTTGTTTTTATTGGAATTTCAATTTTTATCCAAAAACAACAAACAAAGTTAGTTTTTAATACTCGAGAAGCGAGAAGGGCGTAGTGCCCTGAAACGCTGCACTGACCAAACCGTTGCTGTTGGTAAAGTTAAAAAAGCGTAATGATCTTAGATTAAAAAAAAAAAAGAAAAATTTCAGGAGTTGACTAATCGGACCGACCTTACATGGTAATTTGTTTGTTTGGTTTGTTTGATTTTTAACGTCCCAGTCTACTTCGAGGTTATCTCAGAGACGGCACTTTGGACAATTGAAAGATGTAAGGAGCGCTTGCGTACACCACACCCAGTCACATTATTCTGACACCGGGCCAACCAGACTACTTAATCCATAATGCCAGACACTAGGCGGATCAGCTGCTAATACCAATTTTAAAGTCCTTGGTTTGACTCGGCCGGGGATCGAATCACGCACCTCCCGATCTCTGAGCGAGTGTCTTACCGCTAGGCCACAGAGCCGGTCCGTACATGGTAAACTGGCAAAACCAAATAAAATGTAAACTTTTGCCAAATCACTCATAGCGATTACAAAACTTTAGAAGAGCAAATGAATAAACTTTCTAAAACTTTATTCAAAATTTTAGACGACCAATTTCTTATCCATTCATCAACATAGGATCAAACGACCCCTTACAATTATACAAACATGGCGTTAACTTGTAACACAGGAACATTTTCGATTACTCACTCCTTTTCAAAATACGACGTAAAGCGCAATCCAACATAATTATTTTACACAATTTGATTACACAAACGAACCAGTATATGACCCATGAAATTTAAATCCTCACCATTCTTTAGTTTAGACAATCGAATAGGCTATAACGGTGACCTTTATAATTTCGTAACTGGATAACCAGAGCCTAAGCCCTAAGGCTAAAAAAGAAGAAAATGTGATACGGAGAGCCTAAAATGGTAGGAAAATATCGCCAAAATGTAGTCTACATCTGGGCTTAATAAAAACTCTAGTTCAAGATATCTTGTATATCTAGTTTAAACCTAGATCATCTAATTTTGTTTTAAGATGTAGGTTAAGTATTTGAACTCCTTATCTAGATTAAAAAAGACGGTAGACATAAGTGTAAAATGTGGCCTCTCAGATAATAATCTTACCCATATTCTTTTCTGACAAGTCAGTGTGAACAAACATTTTGGTAAGATACAGAGATTATGTCATCTAGCAGACAAATGCAGGGTCGTTAATCATACAAAAAATTTGAAAACTTGACACGCAGAGCCTAGGCACTGAGGCTAAAACTAAAGGAAAAAAAAAAGATACGCAAAGCCTTAAACGGTTGGGAAAATGGCCCTCGAATCCAAGGTTAGGCCAAGGCCGGTTCTAGACTCTAAATCAAGATATCTTCTAGATCTAGATCTAAATCTAGGTTTTCTGCTAGTTTCTAGACCTACATCATAACTTTAGACACTTAATCTAGATTATAATATTTAGATCTAACTTAGATTCTACCAATGCAGAATCTAACAGACAAATTTGGGAAGCGGGCGTAACTATCAATTAGTTGTGTGTGTTCTTCGGCCTACCAATTTTTTCGAGGTCTGTAAAATTTAACCCAACTTTTTTGGTGGACTATTCACGCTCCGATGTTAAATATGCGCTGTTAGAGCTGAGTAATGTGGACCTATGTTATTTTAAACTACGAGGGTGAGTAAAAAAGTAATGCCTTGAACAAAGAAAAAAGTAATGCCTTTTTTACTCTAGTTCCTAATTTTTTTTATATAAATATTCCAAAATTTGCACAGTTGTAGCTTACCATAATAGCTAAACACTGGTGTAAATTGTTTTATTTTATTTTATTCCATGTTTTTCTGAGCATAGATCAAAATGGCTGCCCCATGGACTTTCGTTTGAAACAAAGAGCATTGACTGAATTCCTGGTTTGTGAAGGAGAAACATCCGTAAACATAAACAAACGATTGAAAATATTTTTAAGGACGACACTTTAGATTACAGCAATGTTTGCAGGTGGGTGAAGCGCATTGATGACGCTAACGGCATTGACGAAGTGCAGGAAACTGTAAGCCGAAAAAGTTCAAGTCAGTAAAGTCCGTTGGAAAAATCATGGCAACTGCCTTTTGGGACACCCAGAGGGTCATTGTTGTTGACTTCTTGTCAAGAGGAGAAACAGTCAACTCTGTCTCTAATATTTACACTCTGAAAAGACTTCAGGCTAGAATACTCCGAGTGAGACCTGTCATGGACATTGGAAATGTCCTCTTATTGCACGACAATGCTCGATCCCACACAAGCATTAGAACAAGGGAGACAATCGCCTCGTTTGGGTGGACTACTCTACCACATCCATCTTATTCGCCTGTTTTCGGGCCCATGAAACAAGCTTTGAGAGGCAAACACTGTGAGATTAAATTGAGAATGATGAAGAAGTGAAAAGAGCATTCAAGACGTGGCTGAAAGAGCAACCGATACAATTTTACGACGCTGGAATACGTGCCCTTGTAAAGTGATGGAATGTCGCTTTGGAGAGAGGCGGCGACTATGTTGAAAATTGAAATTTAATCCCCATAAGATAAGCTTCATTTTGATATATTTTGATGTATTTCCAACCAAACGTTATCCCACAGACCACGAAAAAGGCATTACTTTTTGACTCACCCTCGTACTTTGGGGGAAAACGACGATGCGTCAACTACAAGCTTGTCTTGTCTCAAGGTTTCTCCTTCATGATAAAGTCAACAAACTTTTTACGCGATAAGATAAACTCATTGTAATTTTAAGATGTTATTACCTTCTGCCTCTAGTATTTGTACCTAAACATTTCTGTTCTCCTTCTCTTTCATTGCATTATGTTTTCATCATGTCGCCACAGAGACTTTCCTTGCGTTAGTTAAACTTGTTCAAACCAGTTTGAAACAGAGTTGAGGAAGCCTTGCTTTCTAATTACACACTTTAAACACAAAACCATATTAGGGGAAGTAAAGCAACACTAAAACAGAACCTGGTAGCAAAAAAAAAAAAAGACATGTGAAGTACTGCAGAACTTGAAGTCTTATTATTCGAGTACTTAATGTAACCTTAAAGAGTGACTGCTTTATTCCCACCCCTCTCCACCTCATCCCATATTCCACCTTGTACATGACGTGGGATAGATCAATATTAACAACAAAAATGTTTATTGCTAATTTCAACTTTGCGAGAAAGTAAACAGAATTTCTGTTCTTCTACCATACAATAAAAAACACACAGACAAAACGTTAAAAAACAACGAGAAGAATAAAAAAAGAAGTCGGTAATCTAAAGAAACACCTCTATTATGTTGCCCCCACCACCCAAAAGATAATGGGTTTACTATCAGAAGACTGTTGCTAAAGACTGTGCAGAATGTCTCTTTATCTTTCCAAGTCGAGCGCGAGGTTCCACGCAACAGATCATCTTTGAGTTTGTACCGAAATGTAGTGAGAGATAAGATCTACTTCGTGTGTCGACTGTCGACTCTTCAAGCTCTTATGGTGAAAGGTGAGACCTCTCTGGATTTTTTAACTACTCACGAACGTTGAAGAAAGCCACCTTTTCCTAATGCCTGAGCATTAAAACTACATCTGCTCTTCAAAGCTGAGCATACATACCTGGTCGTAGAGTTCCACAGTTGTAAAGAAACTAAAAAAATGCAAAAAATGAAAAGACAACATTCATTAATTTGTTAGAGGACCTGCGGTTTTTTTTTGCTATAGACCTTTCTTTTGATGCCTTTTTCTCTTTCCTTTTCTCTGCCCCCCCCCACACACTCAGGCAATCATATACATGCTTTCTCTGCATGCTTAACCATATTATTTATCTTCGAGTTTAGGAAAGCCTTTCAATAAGACCAATTTTTAAGGCGCGCGACTGCTTTAATCTCTAAGAGTTAGCTGTACATCCTTTAATCAGGGGCAAAAAACTCGAATCAAAATACTTTTTTAAACGATTCCACCAAACGATGTTTAACTACACCTCACACTTTAATGCCTTTTTATACAATTATTGCAACGAAGCAGCTAAATCTTAAACAGTTTTGAAATGAAAAATTGATGTTAGCCAGACAAAGATTTTAAATGTCACGTAAAACTAAATATAAAAACAACTCAATAGTATTTTCTCTACGAAGATTTAGAAATTTCATCATAGTGCACCCAGTAAAGGTCAAGTATAACAATAACATCTAGAATGTAAGGATGACGCTCAATCCTAAAATAAGACCTTAAAAAATACTACGGTGAAATTGCGTTAAAATACAAAAAAAAATGCAACCGTCTAGATGGAGGATAGATCAAGCTCTGTAAGAGGTGGCAGGTCTGGGAGAACTTTAAAATATCCTGTTATAGAAAGAGAGATGTGTGGGTGATATCAATATTTAAATAAAGGCGTAACTTCAGAATAACTTGGTGAGAATGATGAAAGCAGAGAAGACGGTAAGGCTGATCTCATATGGCAATAACGATGATGGTGCTAGTGCTAGTGCTGCTAATTGGATTATTACACTGAATTAATTTCATTGTAAATAACAACCAATTATCTTTTTCAATGTGTTGTACATAGGCCTAGTGATATGAAAATATGTAAACTCCCTTCTGACAGTTTTGGTTAAACGGCGGCCATATTGGATTTTTGAAGGTTGATTTTAGAACATTGATATCTCAAAAACTAGCAAGCAAATATACTTTAAAATACAGGAAACAAAGAAAAACATATACGTTGAACAAATTTTAAAAGGATTAATGGAAAACTCAAGAAATGTAATTTTAGTGAATTTCATGAGCTCTTAACAAGAAATAATAGGCATCGCAACAGTACTCGTGGAAATAAGAGCAGAAATAAATATTAGATTATGAAAGGTACATGTAAAAGCATCAATCAGCTTGTACCTTTAATATACAAGACCAACATTTGTAAAAACTTTGACAAAAACTTTTTGAACAAGCCTTGTTCTCAGTTACTTTGGTTGCCTAAAAATGTGTTTTTTAAAAAACGGCTATAACAGTTTAAGAAGTTTAAAAAAACTGTTACAAGAATTGACCTTTTTTTTTATCAATATCTTTACATGTTTCAACAGAAATAAGGACAATCTAAGGAAACCCATACACATTTCAGTGTAATATACGGGATTTTTTTAAAGCTAAAATCTTGTGCAGTTTGTGTTTATTTTTCAACAAAATTTGCCCAGGTAGTGGTGAACAATTGCTAACTACATTGACATTTCTTAAATGTCTCGAAGCACCGGTAAGCATTTGAGACATATTTTAAAATTTGAAAATCAGATTATTGGTACATAATGTTTGTGACCGAAATTCACTAATATTGACTCGCCCACCTCTGTCAGTTACTGTACAGTGGACCCCTTAAAGTGATAATGATAATTACATTAGTGATAACGTTCAAACTGCAAAAGACTGCCGCTAAGGTGACAAAGCAAAACAAAACCATTGTCAGGGGGATTAATATCACTGTTTACAATTTTAGGATGATGAGGAGGATATCGTCGTGCCTAAAACATGCAATGGTGATGATGATATTTATGTCCATGTAATAATTTTGTACATTTGTCTTTTTAAGATGCGGGTATGTTAATATCAGTAATTATTGAAATAGTAATTTTGGTAAGACTGTTGAGGGCTTTTGCATAAATGATCTAGACTATCGAAAGTAAGAAAAGTAACTGGCACGATAACATAGTTGGAATTCTGGTGGCCTTGATCGTGAAGCTTTTGATGGCAATGAATAACGGTAAAATAATGAGGAAAGAACAGGGGAACACGGAGGTGCAAGGAATAGAAAGGCCTAAGGGAATAAAGACACCAATTTTATGAGAGATATTCATAGAATGAGCGAGAAACAGGGCGGAAAAGACAGAGATAGCTAGAGAGATAGAAGAAATGATATGGTTGGAAACGAGAGCATCTGTTTACCTTCTTTAGCGTAAGCAATCAAGCTTGCAACTGGAACAGCTGACAATGACGGATCTCGGAAAAACCCATTTCTTAAGTTTGCAGTATTTCGCTCACCTAACCCCCTGCTCTCGCAACCTTTCCGATTGCTTACTTCAAAGCATAAGATTAGTCAGTATACGTTACTTGTAACATATAATTGTGCTCATATCTCTTTAAAAAAAACCTTCTTTATAATTGCCTGGATAATTACAATTTTGCATTCTTTAAGTTTGTTAGTTTTAGAAACATTTGGAAAGTTGCATAATTTTCTGGTTTAAATTGGTTTAGATTCTCTTCTTCAGTAAAGTTCATTGAACTTATAACTCTAGTTTTGCAACGCTACTCTTTTCTTCTTGTCATTATGTAGTATGAAAACAAATGGGTATTCATGTCATCTGAGATTGTTCCAATCTTGACTGTGATTTACTGTTTTATTGTTTTCACACATACGTTGAAGTGCTGTAAAGAAAAATGCAGTACATTTATATAGGCGTCAGTTTGGAGCTTTCTCTGAGGTAAATGTTTGTGGTAAAATATTTTCTCTGAGTCTCAAAGTAGTGTTGATTTATCTACCTAAACAACTGAGATATATGTGGATGTTTAATTTTTTTTTTGCACAAAAATAAACTGTCACAGAAAAAATTTTGTATCATGAGTGTCTCTATCTCTACCTAATCGCTTAGTTTTTGTAATCAAACTTCAGAAGACCTAAAATGAGACTGGTTCTGCATTCTTAAAAAGATCTTCGTTATTTTTATTCTTTGTTGTAGTGCTGCTGAAAAAGTGTACCGTCAGCACATTACTGGCACTCAAAAAGCTGGATATAACAGTTATAATAAGCGCCGAAACAAAAAAAAATTGATTAAACCATGAACTGCCCAAGCAACTTCTAGAACTTATCCTTACAATTCATAGTTCCAGCATCCCAACATTTGCAAAGATTATACGGCTATCAAGACCTTTCCACGTAATAAAATACGGAGGTACTCTGAGAACGTCAAAGTCGAGCATACTTAAAACCAGAGCTTGGGCAAAGTGTACATTCTCTCTGATATCCGGGTAAAGATGGGAACTCTTGACCTTAGTCTGTAAAGTGACCATGCTCATTAAGCACACTCTCTAAAAGTCAAGGGAAGCAGGATGGTTTTCAGTATTGCCATCACATACCATTTCTTCTTATCGATGAGTCAAACTGTGTAGCTACAGTATGGTTTTCAGTAGCAATATAAACGATCATGCAGACCTTGAGAAAATAGTTTGAATAGATCATTTATCGTGATTCTGACATAAATTGAATGAAAAAATATATTAACAAAGGTGCATTTTACACCTGAATATATTTTTTACCAGGGTAGTTAAAATCCCAACACATTTTTTCCATAGTCAATCTTTCATGACTAAGGTTAAGCGATTTACATATGAGGTCGCAGAGAGAAAAACAACACTCATTCCAAAAACTAAGTTGTAAAGCTATGCTTTCTATATACTTTTCTCCGGTAAAAATTGCACAGCGGTTTTAAGAGCTTGTTGAGTGATAAGTCAATTTGAGAACAAGGCTCATGAACTTTTTTCTTTGAAGTTTTACACCCGATCACATAAATTCTTAGCTCTGGATTCTATTTTAAGATTTATTGAGAGAGGTAGAAAAGGGAGAAGGTAAGCAAAAATGTGCCGGTTTTTGAAAGTTCATATACTACCATAAATGCGGACGATATGAAAATCGTTCATTAACAGCCGAAAAGACTCATCTAAGTTTCAGTGACAAAATTTATTACTGTATTGTTGATAGCAAATGATATTCATATAACTAGCCCAATTTATCATTTGCACCAATACAATTTATATTTTCTTTTCAACAATATGTTCCAAAAGCCACGTATGTAACATACTCAACGTAGTCATTAAGTTGAAGCAATTATGTGAGAAATCACAAAGAATAGTAAGCCGTATACAATCACATCACAGACTATTTACTAAAATTAGGTATAGTTTAGTATAATTTAGTTTTTAAACTTTCCTAGCTATCAACATTAGCATACCTATATGTAATTCAAAGTGTAATTTTAGTAATAGAACACTTATGTAATGCACTTTGAGCATTCTCTTAAAATGAAAATGGGCAAATAATGTAACTTTTTATTATATTTCTCATTTTAATTGAAATACACTCCCTTTTATTGAGTAAAGCAGAGATCACAAGAATCGAAATGATCGTTATTGTGGCGCAATATATTGTATAATTTAAAATAATAAATAGCTGCTTTGCGACTTACTTATTCATTGAAAGGTTTTATGACATGTCCTGAGGGGGAATACTCATTAAAGCGTTATGCCGCTGCACCGTAGCTTGTTGAGGGTCGAGTTTCTCAGGCTTTCGTGCTTTACATAGGAGATGCGCAAGGCATTGATAAAACTGAATTTACTTAATACAAGTCACTTATGAAACTAAAAGATTTTATCACTGATTTAAGTAAATGGGCGAATTTATTTTCATTTCAGAAATTTTATGAATTTTCGCAGTGAATTTAGGAGAAAAATATACTGCGGACGTTTCTTTCGAATCTATTATCAAAGATGCCCATAATGCTTTTTCATCTGTAGGTGATGTTGCTGACAAACTCATCACTGCATGTTCACTTCTGTACTCTTACGCAGCAATCGGTCAGTAAAAAGTTTGCATACTTTCGACTTAAGCACAGAGGTTGTACAGGGCCCGATCTGTTAAAGAATCTCTGTGCCCGAAGCATCCAGATACAGAGTAAGAATGCCTTGTTCTACCATGCCCAGGGACCAAAGGCTGTCATGTGTGAGAAAGAACAAGATATCACATCTAACTAGATGGTCGTATCCATCTTTATTTTGATATCTCAAATTTACTTTTGCAGGCGAGCAATTTAGCTTTTTGCTTCCCAGATGTCGGTGTAAGAATGAACGATTTTATCTATTAGACATTCGTTTAGAAATATTTAAAAATATTTAAGCAAGATTATAGATAAGCAAAAATTTTCAATGAAATGTTTATTCCATTTAAGAAAGTACTTAAAAC
>BMAT01004824.1:52835-66475 GCA_019649035.1 Elysia marginata
GATCTACACCTAATATGCCTTACGACCAGTTCGAATGAGTCGGATGTCGGAAAGTCTAATTTGAGATAACGCCTCCGCGAAACTGATTGATCTCTGTCACTCTGATTTTGCCTAATGCTAAAAATTTTTTCACCTTTTTGTTTTATGTAACTGATTCCTTTTCCGTATGAACTAAGGAAATGCGTTTCGTCATTTGATGGATTGCATACAAAAATGGCTTAAGTTAAAAACCCAGCTAAACATCTTTTAGCAATTCAAGGTTACGGCTGATTGCTCTAACACATTGTGCTACGATTTTTTCTTAAGTGTAAATGCAGCTATTAATCCTAAAATACTATAAAAATTCTCTATATTTAAAACCAAGGTCTCTCCTAACTTATATGAAAAAAATGTTATCGGATGCATTGATAAAATTGTTTTTCATGATTTATCTATTCCCTTGAGTCATCAGGGCTGAAAGAGTAGTAATATCACCTTAAAAAATTTTAATTTCACCCTTGTCTCTTTATGAGTATCACTTTTTTTGTAGGAATTCAGCTTCTTTGAATCGGACAAAAAGCGGTTTTAATTATTGACGATAAAATAGTTTAAAATATAAGAGTTAGATTTGTGGCATTAAGTTAAGGACCTTCGTATTGTAAAATTAAAGAATTTGTCAGGCTATCGGTCTACCCTATATTTTTTTTCCACATGAGGGCCAATAATAATAATAATGATAATAATGATATTAATAATGATAATAATAATGATAATAATAATAGTAATAATAATAATAAATAATAATAATAATAATAATAATAATATCAATAATAATAATAATAATAATAAAAATAATAATAATAATAATAAATATGTTCAGTCCTCCACCGCCGAAGGCAGTCTCATAATTAACATGTTTACTCCAGCAGGCCTTTACACACCAGAGCACATTCAATCATATATCAGAGCATTACAGTACGGCAGCCTGTTAGGCGCTCAAATACTAGCATTCCACAAATTTCAAGCACTGCCTTTAGTTAGGTACCCATTTTACAGGTGCGTGGATTGGGGAAAGTTAGGGTGAATTGCTTTCCCAAGCAAATGCAAAATGACATGGTCGGGAATCGAACCCGCGATCTCCAGATCTCAAGCCAGACGCGCTAAGACTGTGCCACGCTGCCCCTTATGGAACATTTTTATAGTTACATGATTTTAATCCAATGTATTAATAGAAAGTTGCCATTAGGCTCATAAAATGTAATAATTCCGCACAAACTCTTTGTTTTCTACAACTGCGTCGTGAGTAGGCTGCACATCATACAAACTCACATTCTTTTCTTATCAAAGAATCTTCTTGTCAAGGTAAAAATGTAACGCAGGAAAAAAATTCTTTTTGTGTTAATTTTACTCTAATGTATTTAACATTGGAGAAGGATTTAATCACAAAAATTGTCAAGGAATGTGATGTAAAGATAAGCACTTGAAAATCCTTTTGATGTGGGGATGTTTTGTGCTAGATTTTTGCCCACTTGATCGAAAGTATAAACTGTCTAACCCGAGGAAAATGGTTTAAATATAACGAACTATACGTGTATAGGTGTGGATGTATGAGTGTGTTCGCGATTTAAGCCTCATCACCTTATCATTAAACTTTAAAAAAAACTTTAAAAAAAACAGGTTAGATTTAGAGAGAGTAAGCCATAGCTTGGCTTTTTAATAATTATGCTTAAAGCGTAATGTCGATTGAAATTGCAGTCTTGCGACGTTTTTTTTTCGCGTTATTTCATTCAACATGAGGTATAGAAGTGATCCCGACAGCAGAAACTTGAGAGTAACTTTGACTGAAACGCTTCGATGATTATGCTCGTCAATTTTACACGGTTCTCGTGACGCACTATGCGACCCCCTCACGGGTCTAAGAGCCTGCGAAATGTAGCAAGTTAATGATGCCATTAGGCCTATCATATCCTTGAACCCAGTCCTAGTATATTTGTCTGGTTTTCAAACTCTCAATCGTCTTCATTTTAATTTGTTTTTTATCTTATTGAGCTAATATCGTTCTTCCATTTCAGCACTTTTAAAAAGCAAACAAACAAACCCAAAACGAAACAAAACAGAAACAGCAGCACAGCAAGGTGCCCTTCTAGTTGAAACTTCTTTCTTTTTAATGGATTTAGCAAAAGAAATGCACGTCACTTTAAAAAGCATATTTTCATCATGTGAAAAGAATGAAAAAGAATGAAAAACTCTTAAGTAAAAATTGCACAGCTTTAATATGAGAATGAAAAAAAGATAAGGAAGTCTTCAGCAAAACTTATTGTAACCACAGAGGACTGGGGCCACCCACGGTAGAATAATGGTTAATGAAGTGGAAGAAGGAAAAAAGAGACGTGGCTATGGAGGAGATTAGGCGGAAGAAAAACTCTAAAAGGGATTAGAAAGCCATCCAATAACTTTAACAATAAAGGAGCTTACATATAATGATGCGTGATTGTTATTGATATCTCGAAAAAGAGCGCTTTTAGAGATCATCTTCCTTATCAGATCTTTTCATATTAATCTCCTTCCCTCAAATGCAAACCTGGTGCTTGGAGAGAAAGAAGAATACCAAGTGAGCCAAGTGAACAAAATACGGAACATGATCTTTGCCCTTGCGAAATAACCTCTTCACGAATACGATAGTATTTTAGAGGCACAATAGAGTAACGGTACTCCAAGAGCTTGTCTCGGTCATAAGCACAGCAAAAGGGAAGAATAAACATTCTCGGGTAAACTTACGATTATCAGGCCTACTGACAGAAGGATGCTTTAAATCGTGGCAAGAGAGGTTTAACACAGCAAGTACTCATGCTTGAAAGATACCACGACTTGAAAGCTTAAGCATATCCTAAAGGATAGAAAAGACATGTCGAACCCCCCTCCAAGAAGGAAAACAAATACAAAGTAAGGTCTAATATGGTCCTCTATTCAGCTTCGACTAAACAAGTTATCTAAAATGTATGGAGACTCACAGCTACAAAAGAAAAAAAATACTCTAACATGACCAAAGAACTGAAGCTGAAAGACGCCAGCTCTAAAAAGCACAGGAATCCCAGTAAAGATCAGTGTTAGACGATTTGGTGTCATCAGCCGTGTAATTTTTTAGCAAACTAGCCATGGTCATGTGGCTACAAGGAAACGGAAGCCAGCGTAACTGAACACAATATTTGTTGATCAAAGCAGAGCAGTAGAAAAAAGAGGAAGCCTCATAGTGAATACAAAATGCTCTTATTTTATGGAGTTTGTTTCATATTATTTTAAGTTGGGTGCATAGCTATATGTCTCATTTTAATTGTTTTGAACAATAAAAGAGCAACGAAAATAATTAACATATTCAGCCTCAGTAAAGTTTCGGGAATTTGCAATAAGTGCATTATGTTAATGTGTGTGGGGTGTGTGTGTGTGGGGTGGGTGGGTGGGTGGCGCTCTAAATATTTCATTCTAAAATGTTCTATAAAGTTGCCGATGAGTATCTTACGGCTTATGAAGTTGCTTCCTTAACTTATTCTATAGCATTTTTATTTCGTTGATACTTCTTCGTGTATGTACCTTCAAACCTACACAAACAAGAAAAATTTTTGCCTTCGGAATTTTTAAAAAAAAGTTTTGAGGTTAAAAGCGGCATCTTCGATGCAAGAACAATTACAAATATGCCTGACAAAATTTAAGTTTTGTATTAAAAATCTAAGTGTCTGTTATTTGTTGAAAATTTGTACATTTTTTTAACAAAAGCAAATGTTCCTTATAATAAAATTCTGCGTTTTCACACGTAAAGTAAAAACCTGATCAAGTATGACAATAATTCTTTTGTGAAGAAAATGTGACCTCCTGTTATAAAAAGTGAAAAAGGACATGTCATCTGCATTTGATTGTCCTAAAGGGCCTTGGCACATCTTAAATTAAATCAATGAAGACGCACGCTTAGAACAGGCTACAACACTGCATGACGCACTGCTTTAGAGTATTTCAAAACATGTATTGAAATCGTTTAACAATCTTTATCTTGATGAAAGTACCCAGATACAAAAGAATAAACTATTGCTTCCTCCTGACAGTTTCTTCCAAAGTCGCTTATGGATTCATAATATGAAAAAAAATAGCGAAATCGAGCGGATACTCGCGTTCCAAAAAATAGAATAGTAGATGTAAAAACAGATGTTGAACAGTTATTTTTTTTATAGATGCATGCGTTTTATTAAACAAAGTTTTCATAAATCTAAACCCAAGCCTGCTTTAACACGCATCTCCCAGTAGGTACCTTTAATGCTCTAGTCTTTTGTTTATACGTGTATCACCTTCTATTGCCAGCTATAATTATTTAAAATACTAGCCAGCTTGCCCCTCTTATGAACGGTGAAAATGAACTATGATGAGACCAACAGATAGCTATGACTATTTGAATTCAAAAGTCTTTAGCGTAGAGGACAAAATGAAAAAAACAACCTTATTGAGCTGTCTTACAAACCCTGTCAAAATGTTAATAGCTTAGAACTGCCGAGACCAAAGTCTACATGTAATTTTGCATCTCTATAGAGATTCGATGTAAATAATATCTAGATATATCTTGATTTTCCATTATCTGTATTAGTTGACCTACATTTCCCTTTCCCCGTGTTGTTTCTTTTAAAGAAATCTGCATAATAAATGTAAGCTTTTAAGTTTTATCTTGTCACGTTTTAAAGATAAAAACTTTGGTAAGCGAACGCTTCGATGTCCTGGCACGAGAATTTCCTAGAAAAGATGCACCAAAAATTATAGCTTGCTTTGTTTTGCCAGCGCATTCTTCTAGATCACACTGCTAAAAACTTGCATTATTGACCATACCATCTAGATTTTACAATGGCGAGCATTCGACCTTTTGATAAAACAGGCGTAAGACTATTTCCGAAATCTCTGTGGTATAACATAGGCAAGCTGCAGCCGAAACTGAAACATTTTATTATTTAGGGAAAAAAAAACCGTTAAAGACGGCAGATCTCGTAAAACCGGTTTTGTAAGAATTTTAAAAGAGCTAAATTCATGAAGAACTTTTCTTTTTTCGGAGCTTCAATAATTTTTGTATCAAAAGTCAGACAATAATTTTTAACTGACCTAAGACTAGATACAACTAAGAAGTAAGCATCTTAACACCGTAAAACGTTATGGTTTTGAAAATAGATAAAAGATTCAGCTTTTAAATCTAACTTTAAACCTTATGATATTGCAGATATTCCTAGAAAAATAGGGCGTCAAGAAAACATTAGTGGGAAGAGAGAAAAAATTCAACAGCGGTTGAAGTATCTCATGAAATGCTATAAAGATTAGGCAGGCAGAGAAAACTTAGGGAGGAGAAAGGAACGAAATAGGGGTATGGACAAAAAATGGGTAAAAGAAAAAAGTGAGGAAGACGGGAGTTGGAAAAAGAACACGAGAGAGTTAAAGGAGTGGAAGGAAGATAAAGGAACGACTACAAATTTAAATTTCCAGCAAATTCTTTTCATTTTCAAAGAAACATGCGAAAAAATATTGTTGTATTATTTGTTCTATAAGTTTTGAAAAAAAATATTATTAATACTTGTCACTACTAGATGAATCGAATCCTACAAACTGCAATTATAAAGCAGGAATTATCAAACCGTCGAACGAATAAAAGAGAGAGAGAGAGAGAGAGAGAGAGAGAGAGAGAGAGAGAGAGAGAGAGAGAGAGAGAGAGAGATTAAGAAGAGAAAGAGGATTTGGTGTTAAAGCTAACAAAACAGGCTTGATAATTATTTCTAAAGATTGATGAGATTAGAGAGACTTTTAGTTAGTCAGTAAATTCGACGCCACACCTCTCTGAACTCCCAATCAAGCAGGGCTGCATTTAATAATATAGAAACATACAAAAAAACCTTGCAAATTATTTGACATCCCATTGACAAACAGAGATGAATATACGAGATTATAATTACTGTATGCAACCCACGCGTACATTTTGAGGTCTACTAAAGCTGTAATTTATAATTTGATAAAGAACAAGTCAACATCATTTATCGTGTGTTCTTGGTGATTCAGCAGCTGCTGTCACACGAAGTAATGTATTTTCCAAAACGCAATCTATATTTTGTGCATTACAAACTGCAACAAACGCACCACGGATTCATCCGTATCAGTTTTGCTCTAATTCCCACAAGCGGACTCGAACAATTCTTTGATGGTATATCATGGGTATAATAGAGACCTTTAGCACACGCACCGTGTCTCACTACGCGTACGTGAAAATCGGGAAAGCAGATTGAGGAAACTATAAAAATAATGAAACCAGTTTCTAAAAATAGACGCCACAGACGTTCGCGTCATACTCACGTGTTGCTGCTTAAAGTCTGTATTATTTCCACGCGCTCTCCAACTCAACGCAATGTGTCTCAATTTCTAGGTTGCGGACTTATGAGACACCACCCGTAACGAAACGCATATCGCAAGTCATAAAGTGTGCTCATAGCTCGTTTTAACCGACTATCGAATCCGACCTAGGTTGTCATTACTCACTTCGATTTAGAAGTACTTTAGATGCTCAGTTACATTATCTTGTTTTTTATTGTAAAAATATAATGTCCGACTATAAACATACTGTGTAGATGAGAATAGGAATTGGAACAAATTTCCAACGATAGTAAGCATTATTTTCTTTCAACCCAGAAAAAATATGTAATATAATAAGGACATTGAAAAAAGTGAATGCATTAATTTGCCGTAGTCGCTTGAAGCTATCGTTGTAAATACATTTTGATTTTAAGAAGGCCAAACGTCTCATGTGAAAACTTAATAAGTATTCTAGTAGTATCATGACAATAGCATGAAAAAACAACAACAACAACAACAAACAAGCTAAACGATTTGATTATGTCAATACGAACTTAATTTGAAACCAGCTGTCATTCTGACTACGTTAAAAGGTGTGAAATGCTTTTTGAAACGACAGTACAGCAATATACTTATATAATGTATGTTTGATCCAGTCTATCTGGACACATACCATTAAACGCAATAAGGCAATGTCACCTTTTATCAAGAAGATAAAATATCACCGACAACGTTGCAACACTTGCAGTCGTTATCATCTATCCTCAGCTTGAGTATAAAAATTTGTCTTGTTACCAGTTGAAGTTTATAATTTGAAGCAACGTCTTTCAAAAGCAGATTTCCCCTCTGAGTTTTGATAATTTAAAAAAAGAAATATTCAAGAACGCCTACATGTATCTTTCAACACAATATAGAAAGTTTCATGCAAATTTTCACGTTTGATACCTATGAATATTCATTGTTGGAGCTATCAACGCCTTGTAAAGAGAAAGTTTCTACACCCGACTCATCTGCAATAGTTGTGAGTCATTTTTTCTGACCACTACTGGCGAATTTGAAACCTTTTTTACTGTTGATGATCATGTTTTTAAAAATACTTTTTTCTATTTTTATGGAAAGATAAAAACATACTGGCTGCATAAATATGATATGAGCCGCGGCTTCAGTAGCTCAAGAATAGCATTGAGATCATAAATTATAAAACAGAAATGTTACCAAGATTTTTCTTCGGACAATATAGAAGGAAGCAACGAAAATCTCCAAGAGTAGAAACTAACAGACTTCTATTTTTACGGGCAGCTAAAACACCCTCTTTGATCTTAATACTTTAATAAGAAAAAAATATGATCAATTATACACCTTTTTTCCATTCCAAGGTACATTGTCTACATCATACTTTCAGCATTTTTTTCCCATGAAGACAGCACTGTAAAAATTTAATAGGTGCGTCTGTCAAATGTACCACCTTAAAAAAGAAGTCATGGTCAAATAGGCTTTTTGATATAGCATAAATACAGTGACTCCTATTTCACCTTTAAACGTTAGAAAACTGTTTTTTAACATTTTTTATAGATAGATATAAAGAGGAAAAGTCCTCCCCAAATTTATATTTAGCTTACTCAGTCTAACCCCTTAGCTTTTTTAGTCCAGGAGATCGTTGTTGTTTTCTGCTTTATCGTCTGACATTATTTTCTGCTAAAATTACTATATTATCTGTATGGTATCCCGGAGCTACATTCAGATGCGGCTCGTATTAAAGTTACATAGCCACTTTTTAATCAGCCCGCTCCATATCCTTTCCATGAAATTATTTCTTAGGGTGAGGTCCAAACATGCATTTGTTAAAAGTTAAAAAAATTGTTGTGCACTTAGTTGTACGCATCCATGACTCCCCCTTACCTGTAGCAAAAGAAGAGGAAATATATATTAAGGTGTTAGTGTCCATAAACCTTTTTGCAGCTTACTTTTAGCTTGCAAAATGTTTAAAAAAAAACAACAACAAAAAAAAAAACAACCGAATTCTAAGACGATTCTCAAAAGCGAGTTTTTAAATAGTGCGAACAGATGCGGATGTGAACACTGCAATATTTTGTTACCTTACTTAACATAGTACGTTGGTCTTGTCTGCTCAGAGCGGTTTAAGTTATTGCTCGTGTGCGTGTACTATGGGTGAGAAAATTCTTTTGAGATTGAGAGCCGACCGTGTACGCATGAAGGAAAGAAAACTGCAGATGCAGCCGATCACAAAAAGATAAAGACGAAGACAAAAAGAAAAAGTTGCGCAATTCACCAGAGCTCCTACTAGTTGCGTGTCACGCTTTATTTATGGGAGTCGAAATGGATGGTTTTGCTTACCCAGACTACTGGGAATAGTTCTTAAACTAAAACCAGTGTTAAGAGGAGCTATTTATTTCTGCTTAAACATGAGCGTCCTTTGTAGCACGGTCTCTTCGTACGTCAGTGGAACGCTCATCTCTCCCGTCTCAAGTCCCAATCTTACCATTGTTTCGGCTACCGAGAACTATTTTGTCGAGTCGGTAAATCAAGAAGTGTCTTACCTGAGACTGAAGTGTGAACTTAGGAGACGAATGTACTTCGAGATAACCTTCGGAGACAAACGAAACCCTAAACACAAAAACTGTTTACTATTTGTTTAGCCCAGGGGGTGTCGGAGTCCCGACCTATCAACCTATGGCACTAAGCGAACGCAGCTCTACCTCACACAAAAAACAACAAAAAAAACCTTCGTGATCTTATGTCATCTTTAGGAGCATCCTCGGCATTTAGCTCCCTGACTGGTGGTTACCATGTTACAGTCATAAGAGGTCCTATTAATAGATGCTGCAAAAACAAAGTTAGCACAGAATGTACATAGGTATGTGCACATGATACATCTGTTCTTCCTTATTCTTTTTCCTACACACATCTCATGGGTTCAGACATTCAGAAATGCGCTGAGATTTAATCCGAAAAAGTTTGGAATTCAATAACCGCAAAAATTCATTAGGAGTCATCAGTAATTTAAATATAAAAATTCTAGTATCTTTGATTAAAGGAAAACTTTTTGACATGCAGAGACTTTGACAATGCGCTTTTTCTGACACCCTTTGAATATGAATTAAAGCTTCTAGCTTTGTGTAATCAATTCGGCACAACTGTAGGTGACCATTTCGAATTCAATTTCTCCAGTGTAAAGTAAAATTAAAACTCATCTGAAATTGAAAAAAACTTCGACGTATTAAAAGCAGTATGAAATTGTATAAAGTAGCGAAACGCTTTTAAGTATACAAACACAACTATTAGAATGAAAGTTCTTGATGTATTTACTGGTTTTAAGAAAACTTTTCACAGAAACATAAAACAAGGATGTATTCGAGCGTTGTCAATAATGCTGAATCCTGAAAAGCAGCCTTCATCTTTAAAATGGATGAAAGTTTTATTACACGCACAGCCTAGAAGCCTTTAGGCTAAAACAGAAGAAAACATGAAACGTAGAGCCTAAAATAGAAGAGATATGGTGCCTGAAACCTAGGCTAGATTAAGGCCTAATCCTGACTCTAGATCAATATATCTTCTAAATCTAGCTTTAAATCTTGATTATCGAAATTGATTTCTATAGCCGATTCAAACTGTTAGTCACCGAATCTGAATTTTGACCCAGATCTAACCTAGATTCTACAGAATTCAGCAAACGAAGTTGGGAATCGGGCGAAATTATTAATGCATGTTCTACTTACATTTTTTTGAAGCGTATAAAATGCGTCTTAAAACTTTGGCTAATTAATACAAGAAGCTAAGCAGACTTATCAGATTTTATAAACGAACATGTTTAAGCCACAAGAAACAAAATACAACCTCAGATATAGTTACCGTAAAGCTTCATGATATGCGTGCATGCATTCTTTTACCTTTTAATACATTACAACATGCATCATCGATTTCTTTTGCTTTGAGCGTGAAATATAACATGTGAGATCTTGGCTTACTTTTCATAAAGATGAAACATACTAAGTTTTAGGTTTTATACTTCTACAGCTGCGAGAGTGAAGAAATTACTTCTTATGTGAAAACTAGTAAGTAAAAAAATTTTATGTCTTCAAATCTTGATACAAAAAAGCAGCTTTCATCTTCCCGATTGCGTCGAACATAAGATATAATGGAAACTGTTAATTTCACTCTTGAAAAACATATTTTAAATTGAAGCCAGTCCGTAACAACAATAATCGAGGGGTGTAAGTATGTTGTTAGTTTGTAGGTAATCACGTTACGCCGCGAAACCCTAAACAAGTACTTCAATTACTAAATGAAAAAAAAACAAGAAAAAAATTGCCTGACGGTGAAAAGAATCTCAAGTTTTACAGTGTTTCGTGAATTTTTTTAGAACCACTGTGTTCCTAAAATATCACGATCACGATTCTGTGATAAAGCCACTTAAGAGGCAGAGCTACTTACACTAAATTATAACACAATGTCAACCAACCTGTGCTGACTTTGTGCTCAGAAATCATCTAAAATACTTTACAAACAAAGTAATAACTGGCTTCTGTGTGAACATTATACATACGTGACAAAGCAGAGCGGCATTGCTAATAATGCTATCTGCAGCGAATTCAATCGAAGTATGGTTATCGTTTCAAATGTTCGTTTACGTTGAATTGAATTGTCAATTTAAAAGCAGATACAAATAGATCAAAGCAGACAAACGTACGATAATTATCTTCAGGGGGAAAGGTTAATGAAGGTAAGACCACACCTTATACATGGCTGGAGATTGTTTTACGGCTTCTCTGACTACCCAGGTTAATTAGAGTCAAGGAGGAACGTTAAAAATCCTAACTTAAAAAAAAACCTTTAGATGGTTGCGTTTTTTCATACCCTGTTTTACAGTTCTCGAAAACTGCTTTATTATCATACTCGTGATACTAAATTTTTAAAAAAATAAAGAATTCAGCTTAATGTTTCTTTTTTTTGTGCGCATAACAATAGATTAATAAAACAAATCCTGCAAATCTACTTGATTCTTTGAACCCAGCATGTGGCTATCAAATGCTTTCACCCATTTAGAAGACTGCCGCGATAGATTCCACTCACATCTGTAGCGCATTGATACCTGCTGTCGGCTCGCCTTGGGAACAAGATAACATTATTTTGGGATTGTTATCTTCTAGCATCTGCCGCGACTACATCTAGATGTAAATGCAGATCTGAGGCAAGGTGCACATTCTCTCGACCCACGTTAATAGCAGGATGGCTTGTCAACAACGGAAGGAGTTAAGAGACGCGAGAAGCAAATATTAATAAACAAATACGCATAAACTGCAAGGATACAGCCAACACAGAAAGGGTTTTTTTTAGAGGGAGTTAGTTATACAGAGCGTGGGAAGATTGCTATGAAAAGGGAAATAAAGTTTGACTGGAAAATAAAAAGCACAGCGTGTAATTTGATAGGTCAGGAATTTAAGGCAAAGCTTCTTTATTGAGATTTGATTATCCTCTATATGTTCCAATTAGCAATCTATATCTAATACAGAAGAAGATAAACTCGTTTTAATTTTGATTATAGAGGTTTTGAAAAGGCTATAATATCTGAAGAAAAGAAAACAAACTTCTGAGTACCTTGCATTTTTTAAACATTATACAGCACATTTTCAATTCCTCTTTATAAAGCTGTTAACTTTCAAAAAAAATTTTTTCAAGACCGATATTGTAAACAACGAACCTTCGATTAAATAGCTTAACAATAGTCTACTTTTGTAATTGACTGAAATTAGAAACTGTAACGTAACTGTGGGGGCAGCGTGGAAGAACGGTTATCGCGTCGGACTCGAGATCTGGAGGTCGCGAGTTCGATTCACGACCATGTCATGTTGCAATTGCCTTGGGAAAGCAATTTACCCTAACTTTCCTTAGTCCACCCACCTGTAAAATGGGTACCCAGCTACAGGCAATTCTTGTGATATTAGCCTGCAACACCCTGCATATGGGTTAAAAGTGGCCTTTAAATGTAATGATCTGCTAGGGCATTAGCGGCGCTGCTCTGTGGCGACACAGTTACGCTGAGTAACGAAGCCAAATTTCCCGAAAGGGATTAAAATAGTGTATAAAAAATTTAAAAAAAAATGAAAATAGTTATTTTCGTAACATGAGTGTTCAAACCACAATCTTATGGAATCACAAATCAGCGACGTTGATGCGCCTATGCTCTCTGGTATTGTATCGATTCGAAATTCAAAGTGACATTCCGTTTGAAAGTAAGTATTGCAATTTCAAACAACGACATTTTGTAAATAAAAATGCATATGTTTTTTATAATTTGCATGTAAACTGAGAAAACAGTAGATAATGCTTTTCGAAATTTATTCGAGTAACCCCGTTAGATTTTACCTGGAGACAAAATTACTATAGAGATGGTGCTCGAGGAAAGGTAGACAGAGAAAAAGTAATGAAAAGGAAGAGGGGGCAGAGAGAAGGTGTTCAAAAAGATAAAGAGAGATTGTTGACTAAAGTACGATAGAGAAAGAGAGAGAGAGAGAATTTCAAAGAGTGAGCCTGAAAGAGAGAGAGAGAGAGAGAGAGAGAGAGAGAGAGAGAGAGAGAAAGAGAGAGAGAGAGAAGGAGCAGAGAAGGAACAGGTTGACGTAAAAGAGAAGGACAGAATAATGACTGAAAAATACGAGATAAATGGTCAGACAATTAGATAGATAGATAGATAAAGAGTGAGTGAGAGAGAGCGAGCGAGAGAGAGAAAGATAGATAGTCAATTTATTAAGTAAATATCCAACTCTGTTTGAAATTACACTAACTAAATATAACATACCTATTGCCACAGAGGATGCTGAACTAACCAGATGTTCGAGCTAGATCAACTATACCTATATCTTAGTCAACTGCATATAAATTTACTTTATTAAATGTTATTATTGCGTCATACAAATTGAGACTGATCCTAAATATAGTAAGCCTACCTGTTGCATGAAACACTGCACAATCGTTTTCATAAACAAAATCTATAACCAACCAAGCATTTCGGAAATAAAGACCTACCGTATAAATGAAAATATCAATGACGCTGGAACGTTTACAGAGATTAAAGCCAGAAAAGTTGTAGAAGTAGTAGTAGTAGTAGTAGTAGTAGTAGTAGTAGTAGTAGTAGTAGTAGTAGTAGTAGTAGTTTTAGTAGAAGTAGTAGTAGTAGTAGTAGTTTTAGTAGAAGTAGTAGTAGTAGAAGTAGTAGTGGTAGTAGAAGTAGAAGTAGAAGTAGTAGTAGTGGTAGTAGTAGTAGTTACATAGTAGTAGTAGTA
>BMAT01004832.1:6034-23919 GCA_019649035.1 Elysia marginata
CCCCCCCCCCCCCTTAAAGAATTTGCTATATTGAACAACGTGTTTTTTCTAAACTTCTAAACTTCCATCCGTAAAAAAAATTTATAAAACTATCAATCTTTTGTGAGAAGAAAATACAATTTTTGTTAATTATAATATAAATGAAAAGAAGAAAACTACACCTGAAATGGTGTTTTCTCAAAAACTTAATTTCTGAATTTTGACTCATTCACCCTCCCTGGACGTGAGAGAAATGTTTATTTTGGTTTTTAGTATAAAAAGATGCACTAAATAAAGACTTTAGAAATGAAGATAGTTAAAGAGAGTGTGTGGTTATCTTACACAGCCTCAGTGGACACTCCCCATTGTTTTGACAGCTACAAAGTTTGATTATAAATTTTGTTTTTTTTAAAGAATTGCATCAGTAGCTTATGCTTTCTTTCATTTCATGTTAGTTTTCAGAATAGATCTATTAACCCTTTCATGATGAAATTTTTTTTTGGGATTGAGCTAGGCACAAATCCGGCTAGGAAATCCGTAAGGAAATTACAAGAATATGGATGTACCTCAGAACTTAGATGATTGTGAGCTTATTTGCAGGACTCACATTCACTGAATTCGCTTCCTGAGCTCTCGTAATCTAAAGCATCATCACTGTCAGCTTCTAACAGTAGATCTAAGACTTGCATTTGGTCGTACAAAGCTTTGCAAGGTCGCTTTTTGCTTGTTTCTTTGTTGCTAGTTGAGGGACCCATTGTGAACATCAAATTTGCAGTGCAAAACAAAATGAAAGAATGGCCTAACGGATCGGTTGTAGTTTCGTGCTAAATAACAAAATACGTTTTACATTTTCTACTCCTAAAGAGTCTATTCTACAGGAAAAGTTATCGATAAACTCGATTTTCTAAGTAGTTTTAGCGTTACTATCGATCCGATAGAGATATTCAGTCGATAAGGCATGACGTACGTGGTACGTCATGTACTGTAAATCTAGCTGTTAACCATGACGTACGTGGTACGTCATGTACGGCATCTTGTCATTTTTTTTTGTATAGCAAAATATGACGTATGTCGTACGTCATGTACGACACGAAGGGGTTAAGCCTGTTTGCACTTTAATATTCGGGGATGCAAATTTCTTAATTTTTGCAGAAATTCCGATTTTTTAGCAGTTTTCTTTAGCCAAAAAAGCAGAAATTATGAAAAGAATATGAGACTTAAATGTGAAAGAAAGCCTTCCAAACTTAAGATTTAGAGAAATGAAACAGCTGTGTCTTTATCTGCCTTTTTAGTGAATCTGTCAAAGATTCTTTAGGGGCAGCTGTGGGTTATCAGCGCTAGACGGAGCACGATATAAAAGTGTTGAAATTTTCCTGCTCTTTGGGCTTAAGACACTTGCATCCCGGAATGATAAGAGGTTGTTACATATCGCATCAATAATTTCAACGCTAGTAATCTTTTCCTCATGCTTTTTCCCTTTTATTGTCATTATTTAAATTTTCAGGTTCTGATGAGGGAATCAGTATTGACCACAATGACATTGAACAAGTAGCAGATGTGACTATTCGTATGCCTGTTGATGACCACAGTGTAAGGGGGTGGAGGTTTTGTTTTTTTTTTAGTGTGAAAAAAAGCTGTGTTCGGTTTGTTTTCTTTGGCCAATGAGGTTTTATTAAGCAAGAGATTATTATCTTCCTATGATTAGTTAGAAGATTTGCTAAGGGAAGTTTTGTTTTTCAGACAAAAATATTGTGAAAGGAATTTTTATTTTTGAAAGTTTTGCAATTTACAACATTATGGTTATCTCTTAGCCCAGTCCTATCTGGAAGCTCATATTTAAATATCATACAATCCATTCTGTGCTTTGTTTTTCTTATCATCACCCACATGCTCTAGCATTACTTTCATCTTTCTTTTTATAGCCAAGCAGTTTGTTTGGTGCTGCATTAGCAACATTTGACTTAGACCTGGATGGACAGATGGAGCTTGTAGTTGGAGCTCCTTCTTACAAAGCTGTGGACCTTTTGTACCAGGTAAGTTTCTCTGATATGGTATTTTTGCTTGTTTTTGGTTTAATTTTGGCTTTTGCAATTATTCTTTTTAAGACTCTCGTTCAATTTTTCCTTTTCTCTATAAAGTCTTGTTTGGTCCCACAGACTCAGGTAAAGGCAACTTTACTTACTTTAATGTTTCATTATTTGAATTAACCATCTTTTTATAAACCTTTTGTAGAGGATTTTGAAGTTCATGGCCCATTTTAGATGTAATTATATTATGTAATATCTAGTACTGATACAGTTATGTGTACAAAGATTCTTTACACAATAGCTATTTATTTTTTTACCATAAAACTGTCCTGTTCCATCTTAAAATCATGGCATTCAATGACTTGCAAGTTTATATACTATGTAACAAATAAAAATTCGAATTATTGTAAGATTTTTCCCTTTTTTTTTAAACTTTATACCTTACGAATGGTGTGTTATGAGTTTAAGGAAAATTTTTCTATGTATTTCTACAGGGGCGAATTTTCATCTTCTCAGTCAATACATCAAGCGCAAGCAACGTTTCCATTCGAGCTACAATAGACTGTCTTGTAGGTCATCATCAATTTCTCCGATTAAAGAAAACTAACAACTGATTTCTTTTTGGCATGACTGTGAGACTTAAATACCCATGAGGCCCTAAAAGATAACCTCATTTTTTAGGTTGGGGGGGGGGGGAGTGAATGAATGACACATCTTTTCCACTGCTTCTAATTTGACCATCTTGTCAAAATGAGAAGAATAAAATTGAAGTGTTTTGTCGAATTCAGAAATGAACTAGAATAGCATTTTACCTCCTTCTCTATCATTACAAGGGTATGCAATATACTAATTGTACAAATATTTGTGCAAAGTTACCTAGCACCTGTAGAGATAAAGTGAAACTTTTTAAAAGATGCTGTACTGTTGTTCAATTCCTCATTAAAGAGCAAATGTCTTGCATTTTAACCAAATGAGTCTTAAGTCACAAGGTTTAGTTTTGAGATATAGGCTTTTAAAGTTTATTTGGTAACTCAATTTTTTTTAGATGTTGACGCTAAAACCATTTCTGAACAGTTTCACACCTGATTCATGTGGAAATTTAATGTTTATGTATTTAATTTTAATTTGTGTGGTTCATAAGGACTTGATATCTTTACAGTTGTCTAAACTCAAAATGAAATTTTCTCCCCTCTCTTAAATTTCACAATTCCCAACCCTGCCAACCTCAAATGACTATAACTTCTGATTAAAGCATCATAGAACATTCTGATTGTTGTAGTTAAAAGTAGGGAAAATAAGCTTTTCCTTTGTACCAAAGTCTTAATATTTTCCAATTTTATTATTCCAATTTTTTTATTACTTGCAAGGCAGAGTCTATTAAATATGAGTAAAAATTTTCATTTATTATTACCATATCACTAATACATTGGAAGGTCCTTTTTTCTTGATATCGCATCTCCAAGTAGTGAAGCTACATTTCATTGAACTAAAAGGCAGTATGTGTTAACAAAGAATTTTTTAATAACTTGAGATTTCAAACCCCAACAGAGGCACATATTAATTTCTTTCAGCCATTTTGTGTTATTTAAAGTCTGTTTGTGGGAAATTATCTGAGTGTGGGATTTGCTGATTGCTTTTTTATGCTTCTATGTGATTACTCCTTACGCAGTATTTGCCTCCCTTATTTATTTCACAGGAGCAGTTCTGTAATCTTGGCTACAGCCTGCATGCAGACAATACCTCTGCAGGGCCAGGCCTTGTGATGGGTGCACCATTTGCAGGGGCTGGTGGGGCTCAACGTGGAGCCATAGCTTTCCTAGCCTCTAATGCTCTGTACGAGGGTAAATCTCTTTTTCTTTATTTTGTTGGTTAAATTATCCTTGATCTGTGCTCATTGTTAAGGGTTTGGCAAAAACTGTTAAATACAGCAAAAAAAGAAGCTAAAATAGATCATCAGTCTCAATTCAAATCAAGTAACTCCTTTTTTACTTTTAAATTTCATGCTCTTTTCTTAAAATTGTAAGACTTACAGGAAATTTTTTTTTAAAGCAAAACTGTTTTAAACAATTATGAGATCTTCAGCAGGAAGAATTTCATTAGTTCTGTGGGGATTTTTTTAGAAGCTTATTGCCTTTCTTTACGCCATTTCTCAATCTCTCTCTCTCTCTCTCTCTCAGGACAAGAAAATATGAATTATGTAGCTCAAATTTCTCAGAGGAAGGCCATGACTAGCACAGAAAACACAGTTCTGTACACTGTTCTGGGCGATATGGTGAGTCACTGTACTCAAATGTATGTCATCTCTCTCTCTCTCTCTCTCTCTCTCTCTCTCTCTCTCATCGTTTATTTCCTCATCATTTATTTCTCCTGTCTCCTCCTTTACCTTTAGATTTATTTTATCTTTCTTCAATACATTTGCAACTTTGATGCTCTGTGAACATTTTCACTATCTCATACAGCCTTTTTTCTTTTCATTGTTCCTACCATTTGCCAGGACTATGGCTGGAGGGGCTACAGCCTGGAGACTGTGTCAATAGGAAATGTGTCCAATTTCTTGTTTGGAGAGCCAGGCTTCAGAGACTGTGCCAGGTTAGAAAAGATTTAAAGTTAGGTTGGTGTGTCCTGAAACCACCTAGAACACCTGAATAATCATGCTTCTTTACTAAAATCTTTGAGTCTGTAATTTTTGTACATGTTTTGCTGGGGTGTGGCGGTGGTGGAGACTTAATGCAGCGTCGGTAACAAAATTGACCATTGTCCTGAGTCCATGCATAGTGCAGGGATGTACAGTAATCTCAAGCCATAACCGTGCGTTATATATGTTTATAGCACAAATCTATTGATGCATCCATATACCACTTGATGACTTGGAGACAATTAAGAAGCTTTAATCAGAATGACTTATCATTACTTTAACCTTTTCACATCATATAATTACAAGCAACAAGTTCCGTCACTCTTTAGAAGGAGCGCCAAGTATTGATAACAAAAATACAGGCTTTTGTTAACCCCTTCATAACCTAGGTATTTTCCATTGCCATGACAGGGCTTTTCTTTTTTTGAAGAGGTTGGATGATTTGCAATTTTTTTTAATATCTCTGAATTCATTGATGAATTTGGTTTTAAATAATTCTGCAAAAAATGCCTGTATTGGAAAGTGAAAAAACAACATACATTGTATGTCAAAGGGGCACTTGGAACGGCAAAATCAGCTGGTTTGGGGTACACAAGGTATGTGGGGTTGGTATCTTGTCATGAAAAATAGGATGCGCGGTGTACGTTATATTTGATGAAAGCGTCAAGTTTTGGTTTGAGCCAAACTGTCAGTTAAGAAGAGGTGCCAAGAACAAATACGGATTGGTTGAAATAGGTGTAATTGGGCAACAAAATTGAAACTTCATACAGGGCACTGTATCCTATGAACGCTGCATGAAAACTTCAGACAAGCAGTGGATTGGAATCCATGGTAAAATGAATGAGCTATTATGAAGATAGGAACACTGAGTCTAAGAAAGGGTATCTTGAAAATTCTGACTTAAAAGGAAAGGATATACACAATTTATCCTTTTCTTCCATTTTGTCAAGAATGATTGAAAGAAGAGGGGTTGAAAAACATTCAAGTATGTAACTGAAAAAAAAGTTATATTCTCATTTCGTATAAGGATTCAAACTATTAACCAACTAAATTGTTGCAAATGCAACTAATCATGAGTGGGCCAGTGTAACTCAGACACCAGTCTGACTTATGGCATACAAGATTGTTTTTGTAATACTTTTCTCAATTGTTATTTTACGTTCTTCAAGGGGTTATAAAATTCTAATTATGCTAGCTTTCATAATCCCAATCTATTTAATACCAAAGCAATTTTGAAAAAAAAATTTTAATGTATAAAATATGTTTGGTTCTGAAGGGCCCTCTAATTTATTTTATTAGTCAAAGGAGTTTGAGCATTTATCTTACTTTATTGCCTCATAATTTGTTTATGAATAAACTCTCCGAAATGGCTGAACCTAAATGCTTGAAAATTTCATCACTTTTTTTCCCACTCCTTCGCTCTAGATCTGACTGTGCCTACAGTCCAGGTGACAACCAGACAGTGGGGCAGGTGGTCCACGGCGTGATGGATGATGGAGAGTTTTCTCCCACCTCCACAATCTCTCTCAGTGTGCAGTTCCAGCAGTTGGGGACGCGGTTAGCCATGGGACAGCCTCTCTCCTCTAGACCAAACGTTCTTGCTGCATCTGGTCCAAGCTCCGGTGTGTAAAATGAGAATTTGTTGTATGCAAAGTTTTAGCTCGTTTAGCCAATAACTTTACATGACTTTAAAAGGTGAACAAAAAAGAGGTGTTGTGACAGGAAGATCAAGGCTGAAAAAATTTACATGTAATAAAAACAACTGCAAACTAGCTCTGTCAACACATGTATAAATATTACTAAGGACTCTATTCCTCGTTTTTTGATACTTGTATCTAGTAAATATAGGACAGTGTTGTTTATCTTTTTTATCAGTATAAATATTTTAGCCTAGCAACAAACAACTGTATAGCTGAGACACTGACGTGGGCTGAAGATTTCTAATTGTTTTATGAAATGGTGGTCTGGCAGGTATCTTTTAGTCTCAAGGCCTACAAAAGTTACATCGTTTATTCATCAATGGAATCATTGTGTCTTGAACTGAGAGTAAGCAATTGTTTTTGTTTGCTTTTTCCCAGTTGCTTGTAAAGTTTGTTCTTTTAGCTTAGAATTTCATTTCCATCAAATTATTGAATGTGGTGAGCTTTAGCCAGATTGTGGAACTAGCCTTACATAATTACCATCTAAATCTAAGTAGAAATAAGAAAGCTCAGACAGATATAGAATAGTTTGGGTTTTTTTATACTAAAGAACTTCAATGCCAACAAATTGTTTCTGATTTTGTAATCATCTATTGTTCGTTGTGTGTAAAAGGTTTGAGGAAAGCATAATCTTTTAATTTAACGAAGCAAAGGATAAGTTTAAAAGGCAGTACATTTTCATCACCTCATACCCATGAGCCTAAACTTTTTCTTTTTTTTTTTGGTTTAAACTTACCAAACACCAAAGAAATCAACAAAGGTCTTTTCTATCACTGAAAGTTTAGGAAATATGACACTGTATCAAGAAATAATAATTTGCAGTTGCCCTTTGTTTTGTTTATGCATGGGGTAAAACGCAATCATTATTTAGGCTGGTGTTGTTTTTTTTATTGCAGATGTGGCTGGTCGAATCTTTTTTGCCGACTTTACCCTGGAACAAGCAGGTGCTGTTTATTTTGTGACTGATTTCGCAAACAAGACTGCCTTTGTCTGTGGTGACAGAAGTTTTGGTCATTTCGGAGAGCTAGTGACGGTAAGAAACAGTTTGTTTTAAGTTTGAATTAAACAATCTTATTTCTCTTTAAACCCTGCCTGTATGTTATTCTTTAACTCTTTGTCTCCAAGTCAAAAGATTGTGGATGTAGCAGAAAATGTGTGCGCTAGCCACATGAAATATATCAATTTATCCTCTGGGAAGTTTTCATGGCACATTTGATCCTCATACCATCTGTAGTTAAGGGTGAAATTATTGCGACATCGACGCACCATGTCTAGACTTGGAGACAATAGTCATTTCTCTTATCAACCCAGTATTAAACTTTCATCTTTCATCTCCCCCAAAAATCTCTGCAAAACGTGTACGAAAATTACACAGAGTTAAGTTTTGTTTTTACAGGATGAAGACAGTAGCCATTTCATTGAAGCTTTGTAACCAATGAGTACTTTTTGTTCTCTGTGAGTAAAAATGTCAAGGCCTGGTAATTCTTTTTTTTAGAAAACTTTACATTTAGTTGGAAACATGTTGGCCTAATTCTTTAGTATTAAAATTGACTGTGCTAACTTCTCAGAAACTCATGTTGTTAAAATTATTTAATTGTGCAGACAAAAGCAAAAATTGCTCACAACAGAACCAAAAGTATTTATGCCTAGTCAGATCAAAATAATCTTATCTTTTGTCAAATGGAGGATAAAATGATGTATCCAATTAAATTCTATCTGACAGGCAGAGGCTAACAAAGGACAAAACTGCTGTTCTAGGAACAGATTTTTCTTTATATTTTTTTTTCTGTTTACCTTTTAGTTTTCAGATTTGACTAATGATGGTCTTGATGAGCTGATAGTAGGAGCTCCGCTGTGGACCGAACACCTGATCAGTGGAGGTAAGAGACCTCTGGGCATAGCACTGCACACCCTCTTGGTTGTTCCAAATGCACTTGCGTACAGTCTGGACAAATAGTGGTAGTCAACAAATGCCTATTTAATGTCTTCTTTCAGAATAAGTGACTGTAACACTGTAGATATATATATGCTCCAATAGTTTTAACTTTCTCTGTACTATAGTGCTTGAAGTTCCAATTTTCTCAGTTCTGCAGTGCTTGAGGTCCACCTTGTAATGCATTCAAACTGACTTACAGTCAAGTTCAAATAATTTGAACCTGGATACTTGGAATGTTTGTTTAATTCAAACTATATTCAGATCACCAATTCCGTCCCTTTTTTGCAAGATGCATGTATACAAATGTTTTGAAGTTAAATTATGTTTCTGAGGGGATCAAAACATATCCTTACTGGGGACAGTATTTTTGCTATATGGTTATAACTTTGGCTTAATGCATGTTATTGTTTTTTAATTATTTTAATTCTCTGTTTTATAATTTGTAATGAACATCATGCTGTAGCTCAATCCTATATATGTAAACTTTATCTTGCAGTGCAAGAGGGAAGAGTGTATGTCTATGGAGGAGGTCGATATCCTGAGAATTTTGACATCTCTGGCGACTGCAAAGGTTTCAGCATCATCTCTCCCTGCCCGGAGAAGAGGGTGGGCAATATTAAAGATATTTTCTTTCTTTTTACATTACATAGCACTGATAACTTGAATAGAGCATATGCTCTGAGCCTCCAAATGTTGAAAAGTGCATCAAATTGGAATCTATTTTGTATACCTTTTCGTTTGTGATTGATACAACCATTTATATGTCACTGAACAAGACTGTTAAAATAATAATTTTCTTTTCCCTTTATTTACTTTTTTGTAAAAAAAAAATTTTTCTTAGGATGAGTCATTATCATGATCATTTTTTCACTTGATTAATAAAAATTGAAGCTTTGACAGATGAAGATTTTAGTAGAACAAACAGAAAGTCAATGGAATTTGATGTCTTGATTGTGATAATAATGTTTTAGGTTGTGTCTATTTGCAAAGTTTATCCGTTTTTATATATAGCAAACCCATTGTCCTGTTTTTGAAACCCTAATTTGTTGTTTTTTTGTGTGTGTGTCTGATGCAAATAAATTTAAATTGCAGAATTTCAAGTAGCCTGATCATACAGTATATTGAAAGCTTTTGAAACAATTTTTCGTGAGTTGTACTAGTTTCTCAAATAATCAAACTTACCCCTTAGCAGACTGTTATAATGTCTTTGAAAATGTTTGTCACAAGTGCTAAAAATTTACCTGATTTTTCAGGCTTATAAAGTTCTCAAGTTTGGAGAAAGTCTGGCCAGATTTGGAGCACAGGCAATCTCTCTGAAAAGTCGTAACAAGGTATGGTTAGAATTGTATTAAGAGCAGGAGGGGATGTTGAAGGGTTTACTTATGTCCAATGAAGGGTGACATTGAATGGCTAGGACCATTGCTGTTTGGTAGGAGTTGTTTCAGCAAAAAACGTGAGAAGCTAGAATTTATTCTTATCATATCCTGAATTTGGTAATTTTGCTCAGGAGCTTAGGTGAGTGGGGCAGGGGCTTAGGTGCAAAAGGGTTAGAATAATCTGTAGAAAGGCGGCTGAATAAATGGGAATGACAAGTATAATGTTATTGCATTTGTTAATACTCATAAACTCAAACTTTTCCTTCCCTCACAGACAACTCTGTTTGTGACCGCTGCCCACAGCTCTACCTCAGGCCGTCTTGCTGGAGCTGTAGGTGTCTTTGACTTCCCTCATTGAGATGGAATCTTCATGATATAGTGGAAAACGCCCACATTTAGGTCTTGATAATTTGATGTTTGCATAACTGCATGCAGATATTACAGAGGTGTTCATGGTTTTGTTTCGTTGTTTTTAATTTTACTGTATGTCTTTGGATAAATTTGTACCCATAAATCAAAATCAGCGAATCTCGGTTTCCGTCAGTTAAAATCTACATTTTCAGCAAGGAGAATTCTTCTTAATTCTTATTTAGTTTCACATCTGCAAAGCTTTTATGTGTAGCAGCATCACGAAATGAGTCTAGCTGCGGAGTTTTGACATTTAGAGATATTTAGACCTACATTGTTAGAGAGTTCCTGGGATGCTCTCTACAGCAGTGAAAAGATTATTGTGATACTGATTATTATCTGAATTATTGCATATGGAAGATAAATAATCAGTGAGAACCGTTTTTAAGAAAGTGAGCAAAGGCACATTTAAAGGTTTAAAATTACACTGATTGAAAGAGATCAAGAACCCATTCCCTACCTGAAAATCTTATTTCCAGACATGATTTGAGTTGATTTATGGTCGTATATGATGAAACACATAATTAACTTTCTATGTATACCAAGGACATTTTTTTATCTTGACCGCTTGATAGAAATTATAAGTTTCCTCAATTTAAGTACCACGGAAACTCGACTCATTTTGTGATGTTGTTACAAAATGACTAATGATATGATTTCTGTGTCAGCCTGACTGAAGTTATAATACACATTATCTGCAATTGTTCATTTTTCTTTCAATGACCTGTTATAAATCTTTGTTGATTTTTGGGATTGAAATGCTGATCTGTGATTTATGTATTATCTTCAAAGCTTTGACAAAAAAATAAAGCACACTTTGTGGTTTATGTAGAATATGTCATTGCTTGCAAATTACATGTTAACTTACTGTTGTTCTGAAACCAAGTCTTTCATTAGCTTCTTTAAGATAACTATTTTTTTTTTGTTACTGATAAAAATTTGCACCCCCTGATTGTTGTTCTGGTTGGCCCGGTGTGATAATGTGACTGGGTGTGGTGTATGCAAGTGCTCCTTAAATCACAGTGTGGCAGCACGCTTTCAATTGTCCCAAGCGCTGTCTCTGATATGACCTTGTAGTTAAAAAGAGACGTTAAAATGCAAACAACAAACAAACCTGACTGTTGCTGTTTTTTTTTTTTTTTGTGAAAATATGCAAATATTTATTAGTTGATGATATTTGTTTTCATTTAAGTCATAATTTGAGTTGCTTATAAAGCAAGAGATAAAAAAGTAGAGAATAAAAAAAAATTAAATAAAAGTTAAGCTCTTGTGTGAAATTTTTGAAGTGCATATAGTTTCATCACCTTTTTTATTTTCAACCTTTTGCTTTGCAGTATGTTTATGTTTCTTTTTAAAATTGGTTTTGAACAAAGTAGCTGAATCTATCAAATCCATGTCTCACATTCTATCCAAATGAGTCTTAAGTCGCAGGGCGTAGTTTTGAGGGAAAGGTTTTTTTAAAGTTTAGTGGGTGTTCAGAAGTTAAAATTGGTTCTAAAACCATTTCTAAGAAGTTTTCATACCTGATTTGCTTTGAATTTTCGTTTTATGGGTTAAATATTATTGGTATGGTTGCTAGGGACTTAACACCTTTATAGCCATCTAAACTTTGAGCACAATTTTCTCCCCTTCCTGAAAATTTTATTAATCCTAACCCTGTCAACTTAAAAAGAAGGTAACTCACGCAGAAGCATGATAGGGCTTTTCTGTGTGTTGTCTTCAAAAGAAGAGAAAATAAGCTTTCCGGTGGTACCTATGAATTACTACTTTCCAATTTCAACTTAAGACTCATTTTAACCGGTTGCAAGACATGTCTTGTGACCACTTCAACTCAAGTAAGTCGGATTTTTCAGATACATAACTTTGACAAAGTGCCTGCAAAACTGGATTCGTTCCTTTGTTTTCAGCTTTTTAAATCTGCAGAAGTTCTAATATACCTTTAAAAAAAGTAGTAATTTCATACGATATTTAATATTTGAACACTCATAAAATGTGTTGTTCAAAAAACACTAATTCCTTGCAATGTAAACATAGTAATACCTAATTCATTTGGACCGGTGGCGAGACATATCCTGTGTAAATTTCAATTTTGAATATTTTATGTGTCTAATGATTGTTAAAAAGTTCAACTTTTGATATTTACATTTTGTTAGTTTTTGAATCTCATACACACTTTTTATTGCTTTCCTATTGGCAGTCAGCTGGTTGCTGTACTTGAAATCTTGAAGAATTATTATTTCTGCACAAATTTAGTTTTTGATCGAACACACATCATGATTTTAGGGGATTTTTATGTGTGAAAAGTATGCAAAAATATAAAAAAATGATATAACAAAAATAATTGTATGATTTTCTTTACTTTAATACTTTGCCGAATAAATACTCAGTATTATGTGAACCTGTGTTTGTTCAGATATACTTTCCTCTGTATTTGCAATAATGACAGGCACTTTACCCAGCACCCACTAATTTGATTGACACTTTTTCACATTAATCTGAAAACTATTCCAATTTTTCACTCTCATTCTGTGATTACTTAAAAACTTGTACCTGTACATGTTAAATAAGAAAAAAAAAATTTTTAACAAAAAAAAAAGTTATGCAGGGGCCTAAGGCAATAAATACAGTAATATTGGGCTTGCCACTCTATTTTTAATTCTTTAATGAATCACCGGCTTGGAAATGCCAAACTATTAAATGCAACTTTAAAACTTGGAAACATTAATAGATTGAAGTTATTTTATGATAAGTTATTGGAGTATTTTAATGATCAACCCTTTTTTGCAATTCAAACAGAAATTGATGCCTATCTTAAGCATAAAGGTTTTTAATTTCAATTTTTCATTGAAGTTAGTTGAGAGAAATTAGGCTCATAGAAATGTTGACATCAAGACATTTTTACTTCTACAGAGATTGCATGTAAGTTCAGCTGTTTAGAGGATTGTAAATTTGTTTCAATTTATAATATAATGATATCTTGATTTTTTTACAATAAGTCTCTTTTACTCTCAGAAGTTGTCGCCATTTAAACATGCATGATGTAAAATTTTAGAAAGTTTTTGATGTAAGCCTGTTTGTGGGAAACAATAAAGAGTGTTCATTATGGCTTTGTGTTTCAATCAGTTATAATAAATTTCTTTTCTTAACAAATGCTGAGGCTAGGGTGAAGGTTAGGGTGTTGTTTTTTTTTTGTGTGTTTTTTTTTATAATGTATCAGATTGAGACATTTGATTTCAATGAGCAAATAAAAAATAAAAGTTTTTGTAATACACACTCCATGCACTTTACACTACAGTTTCCTTAACAGGATATCACTTACCATAATATCTGCTGAACTGTTAGAGGGGGAACAGTTAAAACAGTGCATTACTTAAGCATACTGACAAGATTTTTAACTGGGTTACTCGTTGAAAATCTGATGAAGTGGAGGAAATCTGGGTGTTAAAAGCCTTTCTCAAGGACTAATAATTGGTATGCTAAGCGAGGCTTAAACCCTGAATCTCCTACTCCTAGTTGTAATTGTGAAGGTCTACAACTAGACCAAAGTGCTTCATAGGAAATAATGATGCAAAAACATTTTTTTTTCCTGATGCTTTTCTCGGTTAATGCAGAGTAAAGTTGTAGGCATCATAAGGTAGAAGAGAAAGAAGTTGCATTCAGGTCATTTTGTAATATTTTTTATACAGTTTTAGCCTCTCAGTTACAATGTACATGTGTATTGGTTGTTTGTTTTTTTTCTTTATATGCTAGTACAAATACAAACCTACATCAGCCAGGAATGAACTGGTAGGGTTTACCTCAAAATGAAAAAAAAAAAAAAAAAAAACTTGCCATGCTAAATCTTGAAACAGTATTTCTTGGGTCTAGTTTCATTCTTCTTTTGTAATGTATACTAGTTTTTTGCTTTTTTATATAAATCAAAGTTATACAGTCGAGTCTACATAATTCGAATTCTGACAATTCGATACAATACATCCATAATTTAAGCTGCGTTCATGTTACCGATTGTAATATAGACTTTTTTTTAAAGATATAGCGTAATCATAATTCAAATTATGAATAAAGCAAACTTAAAAATTTGTTCCTATGGGGTTCAAAATACCTGGACTCGACTGCCTATACGAGGTGTGACTTAAAAGTCCTACCACTTCAATCACTTTTACAATACGGTTCTGACCATTCCATAGATTAAAATTGTATATGAAAACTTAGGATGCCTGTTACTTGAAGCAAACTTAATTTTTATAAGCAGTTTTTGTCTGAATCAACAACAGTGCGCCAACTATAAACATGTTGTTCAAGCAGGCCAACAAAAAGTTTGAAGAAGCAGACCACGGCTGTGACGTGATCGATGCCCATAACTTAGAGAGCAGTATATTTACATACTTGGTAGGCTTGGTGCCGAACTGATGGAACTAAATAAATTAATAAAGAAAATATGGCAAAAGGAGCAGGACTTTTCAGTCAATTCGTAAAATTGCCAATGCGATGCATTCCTTTAGATGTTAATATTAATGCCTATTTTGCTCTGGCCTGATTTCTCTTACAAAAAAAAAAAAGAACGCAAAACTTTTAGTCACAAACTTATTGGGCATTCATTACTAATCAAATGCGGTTAATTTATTTGTATACATCGTCAAAACGATTTTTACATTGTTATTTTTTAATTTATCAATAAAATTGTGTAAAATATGGCTTGTTACCAGTGCAAATTTATGAATCGGATGTTGGAAAATCTGGCGCGAGAAAAGGCCTGATAAATAAAGTTTTTGTCTGCGTAATGAATCCAAAGAAATATAAATATCTTTTCTTTTTCAATTCGAATAATTTCATACTGTTTTTTTTTTTACATTTGGAAGCCCAGATGCAGAAAAACCCACAGCAATATGTCAACACTTAAAGTCGAAATTGCGACATCAGACCCATTTGCACTGATTGCAAGAGACATATTTACATTAAATGTTTTATTCTTGAAAACCACACTTCCAATTCAACAAAACAAATTTAAAAAAAACTTTTTTTATCAAATAGTCTATCTACTTGTTTACTCTACGTACACACAATTAACTTTGAGTCAACTTTGTTTGTTGTCTTAACTAAAAACTACTGTGCACTATCTCCAAATTGGTTTTAACTGTAGATTGTCCACGTTGATTCTCCCTGTCAGAGGAGCATTATTATCTCTCTGTAGCTCCCCATCTTTTACTTTGACTCTTTTTTATTTTTCTTTATCCTTTCCTCTTTCTGTTTCTCTCTTCTTTTTAGTAGCTCATTACCTCTCTCTCTCTAACTCTCTCTCCTCCAGTCGGCACCACTCTTTCGACATATTTCTCCTTACTCCTTCCTGATTTTTTCAACATTTCCTTTATAAATTATATAGGGCTACTGAGGCTGTCGTTTTCTTTCATGGACTCAAGTTTTTCCTCACTCTCTGGAATTACGGAAAACAAACAAGAGGTGCAATCTGACACCCCCAGTGACTTCTTTATTGCTCTAAGTTGCTCTCTATAACAATGGTAAAGCCGTAGAATCTCCTGCCATTGTTGCAAACTTCGGAGACTAGCAAAGTCGCAATATTTGCCTGCTTTAACTGCTCAATTCTCTCCCGGCCTTGTTGACTCAGGCATTAACGGACTGCGTAAATTGAACAGGCAATAGATTAGCCCAGGAATGGTGGTATGTGTATTTATCTCGCACACATTTAAGGTCAGACACTGATAATCTTCCGTTCACCAGTTTGAGGACAGAACTCAAATCAGCGTCAAATCAAGGAGGGGAATAAATCTAGCAATGGCAAGACCTTATTTGCGAGAACGTACAAGTTGAGTCTTGGCTTTCATCTGGATTGGGTGCATTGCTACGGCACTGGTAGAATGAGACGCCTCTTGCACTTCGCAGCCAAACAATAGGGCCTACACATGTTTGTGTCCCGGAGTGTTATCTCAAACCGAAGCAGAAATATCGTGTTCGATTGTCTCCCGAGCTGATACAAGAGATAGCTCGACCACACTCAGACTCACCGAGAATCGAAGTCAAATAAGGGCACTAAATTTTGCCTTAATCCAGAGCGTATCCATTGTGCCGGACGCGTCTCGGTGTCAGGTAGGTTTTGACGTTCAGTCCCAGGTCTTACAGTTATTAAAGGATTGGCACTTGCTGGTGTCGAGGGGGGACTAGCGAGTGTCAGAAGTTGTGGCGAGATCCTTATCGTGTTGCTTCAATATCGCAGCTACAGGTGTTGAGGGTCTGCTGCCTTTGTCACTTCGCTCTGAGCCCCTGAGATTACATTCACACCTTAGAACTTCCTAAATCCCCCCTTCCTTAGTTAGATGCGAATTGTTTCATTGTTTAACGGTACACTTTGATATATATCGCCCACAAGAAGGGTGGTTTGAGGTAAGGGAGAAGAAAAGAGATTTTGGGAGACGGACATGGGCTGATCACGATAGAGATTGGTCTTCTCGCTTAAAAGAAGGACATAGCTCGTAACAAAATCCATTGACTTGGAAACTTTAAAGAGTAGACTTGATAAATACCTTGAAAGTTTTATCTTTACTCTCGAGAAAGTGTCAGCTTTGCCACGTAACAAGCGTATAATTGCATTGGCGGATCGAATTATTAACACTGTTATTAATTTTGGATACAGACTGTCAAGCGAATTATTATATTGTCTTAGGATTTCCTGTAGGCTTACAGAAAACAAACACTTTATGGAAATCCCTTTCTTGATCTAGAAGTACAATATTGCCGCCTTACTTTTTACAGTAGCAGTAAAACAAGAGGTTCTGAAGATAATCAGGCCGGAAAGTGTAGCCCGAAATACATGTAAATAGTACATGTTTCATATATAGGCTACACGTAAAATTCTGTAAGTCTTAAAAATTTTTTTAGTACATGTATGTTGTGGTTGCTGTCAAATCATTCCTCAAACCTGATTTGTCTGTTTAATCGAATCCGTGACTTGGCAAGATCCAAACTATAAGATAAGATAGGATAAGATAAACTTTATTGATACCAATATTGAAATTTTATATGAAGACCATTATAAAAAAAAAGAACCGAACAGCAGGCATGCATGATTGTTAAAAAAAGTTTATCGTTATAATGATTGTACAAAATAAGTATGCAATTAGAGTCTTTTGTAATTGTTTTTTAAAAGAATGAAGGGTCTAGGGATACATGACTCAATAAAATCTCGACACATTCTGTCCACCACCTTAAAAATGCTCAATCATTCAATAATTTTTTTTTAATTTTTATTGGAGGGGAGGATATGATGATTGGTATCACATTTAATCTTGTACACGGTTTCGTCACACTCTACATATTAAAAAGAACCGCAGAAGTATTGAGGCAATAGCTATGCGTTGTTGTGCTGATATATTTTGAATACTATACATAGGTCTACCTTGATACTCACCCCTCCTCCCGAATACAAATACTTATGCCGGTACTTATTTATTGTAAAAGAAGAAGTGTCATGAAATCTGCCTCCGAATCAGAGCTTTCTACTCAACCAGCAGACTGCAGACCGCCTTTAGCAATCATGTAAAGACAAACAAACGACGTCATGTACATGCATTTCGATCGGGTAAATGGATAGATTAGAGCATAAAACTATGACCTTGTCACAACAAGTAGCCTTTAATAATGAACTTGATAGTAACTAGAACACAATCGCTGCTATGGTGTTGAGGAGGATGGTAGAGTAGTAACGTGATGCTACCCCTCCCCTAATACAACAACAACAAGTACTCCTACAACAAAAAACTACTACTGCTACTACTACTACTACTACTACTACCGGTACTACTACTACTACTA
>BMAT01004832.1:41911-52074 GCA_019649035.1 Elysia marginata
TCTCTCTCTCCCTCTCTTTCTCTCCCCACTCTTTCCCTCTCTCGCTCTGTCAAAGCGCAACTTGACTTTTTTTGTGAATACCAGAAGCAACGGCCGACCAAACATGGCTAATATTATAAATCAAGTCTCGATACAAAACGAAAGCAAATAGAGAAAAATCATCGGGAAATCGCCGCAAAAGAAAAGCAATTTGCGAGCTTCTCACACAAACACTTATTAAGAGCTTGGTTACATGAATGGCACCCGTTCCATAACTGCGCAAACGTAAGCAGAGAGAATTTGAGTATTAAAGGGAAAGCTGTAAAGGTTTTTTTTTCTTTCGTTTTCTATCACGATTTGCGCGCAGTCGCTTTGGCAGTTCGGAGACGTGAAAAGATTTCATTTTGGCTTTACTCGAGTTATTAGTCGCTTTTATGGCCATTTGCATATCACGTTGACAGAACAAAAGACAAACATTGACGACTCAAGGTTCTCACAGTTCTTTTTCTTTCTCTGGTTTTCTCACTGTCTCTGTCCCCTCTCTCTGTCTGTCTGCCTGTCTCAGTCTCTCTCTCGCTCTCTCTCTCTCTCTCTCTCTCTCTCTCTGTGTCGTCTTTGTCTCTGGTGTATTTTTTTTCCTTGTTGTTTATTCTAATCTCTTTTTCTTTTAATTTTGTTATCTTCTAACTCCATCACTCTATCGGCTTTTCTACCATTTTTCTCTGCCTGTTCTCGAACCTGTCTGCCTTTCTGTCTTTTTTTCCCTCTTATTTCTCCCACTCTCCTACTGTACCTCACCCTTCCCGTCTCTTTCCTCCTCAATACTTTGGCCTACCCTTACTTGAAAGGAGCTGTTTTTAATGCATGTTGGGTGTATTTTTCAACTCAATACAAACGGGGCAGATTTTGATTGTAACTGTTACAGAAGTTATTCATGAGTTTATGATCCGCCGCCCCCCCCCCCCCTCGTAGCTTCTCATCCACCCAACTCCTCCCCCAAAAAACTCCTAAAAGAACTTTCCCAAGTAGAAGGTACTATTTGGTAAAGAGAGAGCGAGCGCCTCGCTTTCTCGACTCACTGAACACGCTGACTGGGAGTTGTTGATCGACTTAATGTCACGTCTCTTCAGAAAATCAGAGCTTCTCTTTCGATGATTTAGTGCTGCGTTTTGTTCGCTCTTTTCACAGCGCGGTTGGGGCTCAGTTGAGTTGTCCCCACATGATTCCGGACTGTTCTTGAGTCTCTCTTGCTAGCTGCTCAAAATTTCAGTGTCTCGGTGGATGAATTTCGGGGGTCTTCACTTCTTCACAGTGGAGTTTCTGTCATGGGCACGGAGCGGCCGCGGCTGTTCGCTGGTGGCGAAGTCATTGTGCTCTTGGCCGGCAACTGTTTAAAGACAGTTTACTCTCTTCTGGCCCTCTCTTTCCCATCCAGCCACCAACTAGTTTTGATCAGCTCGCTCCCTTGCTTTTGTGCGTCCTCAAAGCTCTCGGGGGGTTTATTGCTCGCAGCGCGGACAAAGCCGTGACAGAAGTATGGGACACCGGTGCCAAATTTTATTTGCTGATTTCCACTGCGCCATTGTCCCGCAGTTTACGCACGGCACAAAACGTTTTGGCCCATTGTTTACGTTCCTTGGCCTTTTCTTGGACTCCCTAAAAAGTCAAGTCCCTGTTCTCGAGTCGGCCCCTCCTCTCGCGCTGTCTTCAAACAGCCAGAGCAAAGTGTTTGCGGGGTTGGCGTGTCGTTTATCATCATTATTTGTCACCTAGCGTGTCAGCTGGTCCAGCTTTGCCAGGTTTTTGATGTCCTCACAACTCCGCATTGGACTTGTTAAAAAGAGAAGAGAAGTCTTAGCTAAAGGGAGGCAATGAACATTCTCGCACTCCAAAACCTCATAGTCCGGAAACTTCCTCACGGTAACTGCTCCTCTCTCTCTCTCTCTCTCTCTCTCTCTCTCTCTCTCTCTCTCTCTCTCTCTCTAGCCTGAGTGCCTCTCTGGAATAGACATGTTCCTGGGAATCCGGAAAACCCCGGAGAAGTTGCCCAAGCTGAAAACTCGCCCATACATTATTAACTACCATTTCGCGGCAATTTTCCCCTCCGCTAAGTGCCTTGAACGAGCGCAGCCAATCAAATGCTTGGTAAGACATAGATCAGCAAACGACCTCAAACATCTGATGGCCCGGGGAGAATCGGTCTGCTCGACAATAATGCCCCAGCAGCTTTAGAAGTTTGCTGTGAGGCTAGTTGCTTTGAAATTTGCAAGCCCATGTTTTTGAGACTTGGACGATGGCTTAGAGAGGTAGAAGCAGATAAAAAAATGTAAGCGAAAACTGATAAACGCGCAGACAAACAGATTATAAGTGGTGTATGGAGAAACATACATGTAATAAGATAATATTACCAGCGGTGTTTAAAGCAAATCGTCGGTGAAATTCGCTCACCTCGTATGTCAAATCTGACCTTTTTTGCGGGAGAGTGAAAAAAAAAACACTTAATAAATAAAAAATGTAATACGACCTAAACTGTTGCACTTTTTTTATTTGATGGCTTCTAGTTATATCAATAGTGTTCATAATTATGTAGTATAATTAATTCACTTTAATCATTAACGCCACAATAAGAATTGAAAGTTTATCGATTGAATTGCAGTATCTGGTCAGTGTGTAGCTCTTTCTCTTGATGTTGACCCATTGGATACTGCAATCGTCTTGCTTGTATGGCTTGGTCCCGATGTATCACTTTCAGTTGACTATTAAAGTGTAAATTGTGTAATTAGCCCTGTTTCCTCCTCCACCTCGCGCTTGAAGTAAGCCTAGCTAGGGTCGTGTCAATACAGATGTACTCGCAAACATCAACGCAAATATCTTCGTGACTAGTATTTTAACCTTACTCAGTTACTGCTTACCATCGTTGTCACTCAACTACTAGGATCTCTACATTGGCTGCCGGTAAAGACCACAAAATTGCAGTCATGTGTTCAAATGTATTCACAAGCAAGCCCCATCATACCTGTCAGATCTCCTAGAGATCCACCAACAACGAAAGCGGCTTAGATCCTCAAAAGACACCAACATGCTTAAAGTTCCCAGAGTAAACCTAAAAAGATACGGTGAACGGTCATTTTCTTACATTGGCCCCATTACCTGGAACAAAATTCCCATGTCAGTGAGGCAGTCCCCAACACTGGAGATCTTCAAAAAGAGACTGGAAACTTTCCTGTTTAAGAACTTTTAAATCTGTGTCGATTAAGTACCCCTGCTGATTGACCGTTCTTTTTTCACTATTGACATCATATTTAGGGGCGCGCGCGTGAGAAACGGGGTGTACGTGTGTGTGTGCCCTGTGTGTAATTTACGCGTGCAAGCATGTGAATGTGAACATTAATTTTCCTTCTACGGTATTTTATATATCATTTCTAAAGATGTTATGCGCATAGAGCATTCTTTTTGAATGGGTTCAGCTACAGACTTGTATGCTAGAGCGCAATGCGCACTATAAATTCTATTTATTATTATTATTATTATTATTATTATTATTATTATTATTATTATTATTATTATTATTATTATTATCAGCGAAGTCGATTTGAACGTAAAACGAGCACGCTCTTAATTGGTTGATTAAGTGGCTTTGTATTGGAACAACTTTTTCAAGATTGAAACAACATCAAAGTAGACACACTATAAATTAAATCTTGAATTGGTTCGTTTCCGTTATTAATCTTGACCGTGTGTGTCTTTAGACTTAAGCCGAAGCTCGGCAAACTGTCGAAGGAAATTAGTGCCGCTCACGGAAGTGGGGGTGAAATGGCCATCTCTATGAGTCGGTCTGAACCCAAGACTGGTACTTTGCTATTTCAGTCGTTACACCTAAACGTCTTACAAGCCACGCGATTTGTTCTCTCTAGGAAGAAAATCACCAAAAAGACGCAACGTCTGCCCTGGTTGAATTTCTTTTGGCGTAAACGTGTTGTTGAAATTTCTTTTTCAGGGTGTCAGGCCATAAACAGGCTCGGTTTGGTCTCTAACCAAAGTGTAAAGAAAACCCAAACTAGCAAAATAACACCAACAGTAAGATAGTTCTTTCGCAAAAATATGACAGCTGACAAGTTAAACTGAGGTATAGTTGGGTCAGCAACAGAACTGCATTATTTCGGTCATGTAAAAGTACATTGCCCGAACACCATACGTCTGGCCTCGCAACAAGCCAGTTTTTCCCCCCTCTATAATAATTTTATGTTTAGTTCAAGCACATTTCATAAGCTAGCAGCTCGCTCACCATAATTTTATGCAAATCCCATAAATCTCTTCAATAACGCTGATCAAACACCTGTAAAAGACAAAGCCGAATCTACCATAGCTTTTTACCCTAGGTAGGGCTCAAACCTATGGTTATGCAAATAAAATCCCAAGGTCTGGATATGGCAAAAATGCTCATCAGCTACCCCGAGATTAAGTGATTAACAGTCCAGTGAATTAGGATAACATCTTACCGAGGGTATTATGACGGGTTCTGTACACCTTTCGTCTCTGTGGATTGGAACCGCAGCCTTTTACCGCCAGCCTTTAAGTCTTAGACTTTGCCACCCACCAACGCGACCTCTGTTTGTTCGATCTATTGTTCCAACACGAAGCTCTCCTCAGTGTATGCCAATGAATTGAATGGAATCTTTGCGGGTTGTTTCTGGACGCACACCTGTTCGTTTGTCTGGCCCAGCTTGACAGCCCCGGCGAAGCGATCTTGGTCGGGGGGTGGATTCTACGTACTACCACATCTACAACCGGCCCTACGTCTATCCGGCCCGCTAAATAAATGAGGTAGGAAGTCGTAACTTACGTGCCCACCAAGTTCTTTTGCCAAAGTCGGTGTCTACTCGGGCGTGCCATAATGAGCTTGATCTCCGCCAAACTCCTGCAAGCTTCGGGATTCCCCGCTGCTTCTTTGCTCTTGTTTTGCCCAGAGAGTTCTTAGCTTTGCCGAGCTCTCGTCGAAAATCATTTTTTATGTTTATTTCCATTCACTGAAAGTTCTTTTCATTTTTATTCATTCTTTTGTTTGCTTCATTTGGAGAGAGAGATCTTGGCACCCGTTCTCAATTTGCCGTCTTGTATTCTCTCCCTTTTCTATGATAATTCCACTCTCTATCTTAAAAGGGTCATCATTTTCTCATTTTCACTCCCGGGCTCTACATGTTGGTGTGGGCGTGTTTACATTCTAGTGTCTGGTGGAAGTTAAAACTGGCAAAGTTAGCTGGAGGAGGGACAGCCGCTAACCTGGTGTTCTGTCGCGATTTGACCATTCAGCGCTTTTATCGATAGAGATATTAATTTTTCGCTATTAATTTGGTAATGGCACATGTAGAGGAAGAGGGGTCTCGGCGAGAATATTTATCTTCGACTAAAAAACACCCGCTTTATCTAGTCAAAACTTGCGAAATTTTCCCCACCTTCCCATCTTTCGTTTTTGCGACAAATTCCATTGTTTAGTTAAACTTGTAATTGGTTATGGGTATCTTATATCAAATACGTGGTATTTTTCACAATCTATTTAGCAAAACAAAAGGAAGAGCGACCACGTTTAATCAAGATCTGGGTCTCTTCAGCCATTATAAAAATGATGGGAAAACAAAAGGGAACTACTACAATGAGGTGGCTTTAAGCAAGATTTCCCAAAGATTTAACAGATTTAGCGTGAGCCACCTGGAGGATATGCTCCGCACCAAATCCATCTTCAATTGCAAAAACATAAATAGCAATATCCTTTGTCATAATGTTTGCAATCAATGGAACCATCTTATAAAATAAAACTCAGATACTTTATTATTTTTGGCAGTTTTGTGAAGTTAAATTCAATGAGTTTTTTTAATTGGTTCTTTAAAAAGACTCTTAAATCAAGATAATAAACTTACGTCAATTAATTGTTTTCTGTAAATACAGAGGTTCATTTTTTAGTTGGGGAATAAGCGTTTAAGATTATACTAATGCATGGGGAGAGTCACACAGAGACAGAGAGAGAGTGACAGAGACAAACAGACAGACAGAAAGAGACACAGACAGAAGTGGTTAGTCGTAATGAAAGAGAAATAAAGGAAGGAGATACAAAGTTCATGTGCAGTGATAAGATTTTTATGATTTGTTCCAATATTTCTAGGTTGTTTCTTGTAGCTTACGCCTCCATAGTGTTAGCCGTTAATCTCTATGTCAGGTTACTGCATTGCATTGATATGACGCTTTGAAGAGATCGGTGGAACAATACACTAAGTGAAGGAAAAAGGAGACTGGGGGAGAAGAGGTTGGAATTTTTTATATCTGACAACAAAATTCAATAAACATGTACCAAAAAAAACAAACAACCTGAGTTATAATTATTTAATGAAGAGTCTTGTAATGATAATGTTTGAGCGTTGAAAAACATCAGGTTCCATTCTCTCTCGTTTGTGGTTCTCTGGCTGGGTTTGGCGGCCTCGCAGGTGTTGTCGTCCCCAGACCCGGCCACAGCGGACGTCTAGAGCTATAGAATGATGACCGCGAGTCTGCGTTTAAAATAGAAGTCGCAGGTTTACAACGTCTAGACTTCAGCTTAGCGAGGCTGTGAGTACTGACAAGTGGTACGGGTTCGGGCCCCACTCAGTTCCTCTTCTGTCTGTTACCGCTTTATGTCCCCTCTGCAGAGCTGCCAACCAGTACCGATTGCAGTATTATAGTACCAGAATGACAACCAAAATACTAGATGTCAAACCTAAAATACTGAAGTTAGCTATGTTGTTGGAAAAGTATTTGTGGTCAATAGAATGTGACCGAAATTATAAATTTTAGGTCTATAATACTTTTAATAGGAGAACGTCACTTGCAAAATGCATTTATATTATGCTTTGAAGAGAGCGGTGGGACGATACACTGAGTGAAGAAAAAAGGAGACTTAGGGAGAAGAAGTTCGAACTTTTTATATCTGGCAACAAAATGCACCATACATGTACCAAAAAGTAACCTTTTTTTTCGAAATGCGATTTTAATGCCTTTGAGGGCAAACTCAAAACTTTTCTCAAGAACACATAATGGTAATTAGAAATTAAGAAAATTAAAATATCGAAACTTGGCAACTTCAACAAGTTACACCCTCTTAAATGGGTCCCAGGAATGTGGCTTTTTTGTTGAATCTTATTCTCGTTGTAAATACCGAAAGGCTCTGGAAAATGCTGAAATAAGGGCTTGAAAATACTGCAGCCAGTGTTTATTAGGGGTTGGCGATTCTGCTTGTGTTTGGTAAATATCAAAACTTGTTATCATGTTTTTGACCACTTGTTTTATCATTTCTGTGTCAGATGCTTGGTATCTTACAGGAGAATTTGTTTCTGTTCTTTTTTTTTAATTTGCAAGCACAGAACACAGCAGCAACAATAACAACAAAAATTCTTGAGGAGGGGCTTGTGGTCGGGTGGGTGGGCGCGGAAATCCCCAGTTAATTCCGATTTCACTGTCTTTTTTATCAAAGAGAATATGTGCCACACATCTTGGAGATCGGAGATAGATGTTTGTGGCTTGCGGCTCTTTCCCTCCATCCAGACAACTGCTCCGTCAGAATGCAAAGACTAAATGAGGCGGAAAAAAGCCATTCAGCTCTTACGAGTTTTTAGAAGTTACGATCATAGGAATCAAAAAGAGCGGTAGCGTATGATATGCTTTCTTCACGTACGCCGCGAATAAAGAACTTCGCTCAACACCAGGTCCTGTAACTTCCCTCCCACCTCACCCTCTACCCACTGCCTTTTGAGATTTAGAAAGTCAGAGGAATGAGTTATGTTAAAACGCTTTCACCTCTTTAAGATTTATAATAATGGTTTCTCTCTCTCTCTCTCTCTTTTTTTTTTTTTTGCATGCAAAGGAACATAGCATGTTATCTTTTACTTTATTGTTTTGTTGGTTTTTTTTTTTCATATAAGAATTTTGACTGTTTGTATGGACTTGCCTTTAAAAAAGTACACGAAGATTTTTCTTCAATCAGACACCATGTGCCTCTTTTATTCTTTTCCCGAGCCCTTACGGATTGATAAAAAAGGGAACTGTTTGAAGAGCCTATTTGCCAAACCTGTACAAAATAATATCACAAACTTGGACAATGTCTGTTTTTAAGCTGCCGTACTGCTTTATGTTTTCCGATGTAAAAGGTATTCATAAGTGTGATGGGCTAAGAGGAAAAAAATTATCCGTCTTGGGTTCTGCTTGTGCAGTCCCTTCTTAAAGTTTGTGACGTTCTTTCTTTGAGTTTGATTGTGTGTTTTATTTTTTTTCCTTCAAATTTTCCGATTGCGTGAACTCTAAAAAGTTAAAGAAAACACACACACATACAGGACGTGTGGAAAAAAATGAAGACATTATTTTTTTTTTTTTGGAAAGTGAATGAGTCCTTCCCGGTGGTGATTAATTTCCTTACAAAGGGTTTTTCAAGATGCACCTTTATCTCAAAATAATATCGAAAAGAGCAAGTTTAGAAGTAATTTATTAAGATCAAAATTCATAACTCATGTATATTCTTTTTGCTTCTTGTCAAAAGACTCAACTTGAATTGAGACGTTTGCATGGAGCGGTATATAATGTGGAACTAGGCAAAGTAAAAAGTATGCAAACTTTGCGTTTGGTGTGCACTTTTATTTCACCTGTCTCTATTATTCTCTTGATACATAGCGAAGCATTCGCCGTACTTCAAATCTTGATAACCAAACTACAGATTTAGGATGAACTTTTGATAGGTTTAGATTGTATGTTATTTAGGACTGAGGTTTTGCCAAACTTTTTTAAAAATATTTTTAAAGCAAACTCCCTCGTTAATACATGGTGGCTTTAAAAAAAACCGCATTAATTTTTTGTAGTAGATCCCAAAATACAATCATACAATGCAGTGAAAACTTTTACACGTTATAAAAAAATTGGTTTAGACAAAAAAATCAATACACAGTTTATTTTTTTTATTTAAAAAATTTGTCTTCACACACACACACACACACAAAAACCAGTTCAATTTCACTGCAATACGTAATGAGTCATGTCACGAGATGCGTATAATTATTATGCTACATTTTATTTGTATTCAATTTTTTTTTTAAAAAGATTATTATCTGCTTGTGTTTTAAATGAAGTATTAATTTGAAGTCTGGAATTTCTGTCCTAGACTGATGTCATGAAATAGTTTCTTTTAAGAGTAATGATGGTAGTGGATATAAAGCCTTTATAAGTCATATACTCCATGAAACATCGGTTTGCATTCTTGAGAAGAAGAACAAAAGTGGAATGGCAGACTTTGTTATTTTTTAAGTTCCTCTGTAATGCGTAGCTTTGACCCAGAAAGATGTGGCAATTTTCTTCTTTTTAACCTTTCTGCAAGAGAAAGACATACCTAAAAGTGCATGAAAAACTTCGAGGTGTCGGACGTTAAACATGTTATTCTTTGGTGAAGTCAGCGACCCAGAGGCAATATAATTTTTTTAAAGAGATAGATGATAAATAAAAAAAAACCACGGTGGTATAGACGCTTGAACCAGCGCAATAATAGTTATTGTTAAATAAAGCACAAGAAAGCAAAGAACTTGAATGGAGTAAAGACATTAACAGTTATTATGATAAATATCATCTGTTACAATATTTCCGTCTCTTTGGTAAACGCAAGCGTGACAGCTCTAATAGCCCGTTTACTCCCTGCTAATTACTTTACGCTGGAATTAAAACGCAATTTACCCTCAACGAAATACTTACTGTGGCTGCTTTACGGGCGTGGTGATAAAATAAGTTGTTGTTTAAAATGGACAAGCGTTTTTTTTTAAACTGAGGTTTATACCCTTTTTATCTGTAGTCATTAATTTTTTTCTCTATTGGTTAGAGGTTTTGAAAAGGCCGCAATTTATCAAAACAGCCATACGGATAAAAAAAAATCTTTTCCTCAAAGAGATAATATCACTCTATATAGTAGGCTTTATAATGCTCAATCGATGGCGCTATGAGCTTATTTCCTTGAGTTTTACTGTATTAAGAGGTTGACTGTATTTTGACTAGTGAAGCAGATCTTTTACTCGGAAGTTACCAACCTCGAGGTTTCTTGTCATTATTTCATTGGCTGTGGTCTTCCCAACCCTGCCCGGAAAATCCTTTCACATCAATAACGCTTGTTTCCTTTTGAAAAAAAAAAA
>BMAT01004832.1:105171-115778 GCA_019649035.1 Elysia marginata
CCCCCCCCCCCAACACACATATTCATACACCTTGGTCCATGCTTAGTCCTCGTTTGCTCGCCACTGACCTTATCCCATCTACAGCTGAGGCACACACACAGACACAGGGACCAGACATACTGTAACATCAACTAGTGCAAACGTACTGTCCAAGCATCGCAACATAGACAGAGGTCTAGAATAAACTTGCGAGTGTAATTTTACTAGTGCACTGAAGCCAAAAATGGGCTTACTTTCCTCGTTGAACCAGAGGTTGGAAAACTTGGTACTCTTTGGATCCAAGGTTTTTTGATAGAACCTAAGACGAAACTAAATGTGTCCCTTGTTGAGCCCTAGGTCTCATTTGTTCCGAGCTCGTTAAATTCGAGGTTCAATGTATTTGATTTTACAGCAACTATTGTTCATAATTTAAAAGAGCACAAGTTAAAAATAAGGAATTAAAATATTCTGGAATTTGTAACTGTAGTTTTAGGCTCAAGAGCTTTTTTCTTTCAGCCACCTATAAGTCAATCCGCTTTCAGGTTACTACAAGTCTAACTGTTCCTACTCTATGTGTCTTTTTTGTGTCTCTAGATCCAGGTTGTGAGGGTGGACCAGATGGAATGGATTTTGATGAAAACGGCAACTTGTTGGTAGCTCATTGGGGGTCAAGCTTCATCGAGGTCTTTGGCCCGGAGGGCCGCAATCCTATTAAACGTATTCAGTGTCCTTTTGATAAACCCAGTAATCTTCACTTCAAACCTAGTTCAAACATTGTTCTTGTCACTGAACATACATACCATGGTCTCTGGAGGTTCGAGTGGGAGTGTAAGGGAATGCCACAGTTTTGTGAAAAGTGATAACTAATTGGCTGTAATGACTTACATACTTTTGAAACTGTTGAGTCTTAAGTGTATGTAGATGATAACAGTATAGACCACTCATATCGATAGCCGCTATTTTCACATTTTGAATTATGGACGTCTTTGACAGTGATGGAATTTTTTCCTCTTTAATCTTAGTTCTAACTGAGCAAATCGTCTTAAATCAACTTTTTGCCCGCCTTTTTTTTTTGCTTTTTTGACATGCTGACCACCAAGTTGATTGAAAAAGACACAAACAAAAAGTAAATACTTCATTAAAGGTTGTTTCATAAATTAAGAAAAAAATACTAACAACACAGCAAAACAAATGCCTCCCAAGGTCGTTTCCCGTGAAAAACAAAACAAGGAAAGTAAAAAGTAATTAGCTATTATTAGTCGTATCAGTGCCGTTAACCTGCGCTTATTTATACCTCTTTGTGTTTGTATTATATTTATGGACAATATATTGATATCCCAAAGCATGTCAATACAAGCAGGTTTCACTGTAATAAAGAAATTTTACTTTTTGTTAAGAACATTCCTAATACAAAGTGTGTGCCTTTTTACAAAAATTTTTGACAAATGTTTGACAAATATTTTCTACATTATATATATATATGTCTCGCATTCTGTCCAAATGAGTCGTAAGTCAGAAGGCCTAGTTTTGAGATATAGGCTTTCAAAGGTAAGTGGGTGGTGATAAGTCAATTTTTTTTAAATTTCAGATATTGACAGTAAAACCATTTCTAAACAGTTTTCAACACCTGGTTCATTTTGATATTCATGTTTTATGTGTTTAATTTTAATTGGTATGGTTGCTTAGGCATGTATAGCTGTCTAAACTTTAAATGCAATTTTCTCCCCTTTCTGAAATTTTACAAGCCCTAACCCTGTCGACTTCAAATGGTTTTAACTTGATACAGAAGCACGATAGAGCTTTCCTTTTTGTTTTATTTGAAAGTAGAGAAAATAAGCTTTACTGTGACACCAATATCTGACTACCTTCCAATTTCAACTTAAGACTCATTTGGACTAGTTGCAAGACATATATATATAGAAAACCTAGAATCTATATATATATATATATATATATAGAACCTAGAATCTATATATATATATATATATATATATATATATATCCTTGAATCAATCAAAGTCTATTGTAAGAGGGATTAACAACTTTTGTAGGCAATGAATAAATCCACATTTCATAAAATGAAAATGAAGTATGTGAAAACTTATCCCTTTAATTGATTTAAATCAAAACGGTCAAAACAAAATTGGTTCAAATTTCCTTTTTCTTTTAAAAATCCAAAATATATTTAGAGCATATTTTAGTCCAAAGAGGTAGAACGGGATTCCACTGTATTTATATTTTCTAAATTTGCACAATTATTTTTCTCTCTAGACTTAGTTAGTGCATGTACTTAATTCTACTTCAATTTGCCAAATACAAACTCAATATTTTTCTATTTCTTTTTTTGCCTACTCACATTATACTTGAATATAGTTCTTATATTTAAAATAGTAATTAATATGAGCTGTACTGTTGTTACCAAATGACTTGACATAAGTTATAAACAGACTGCACTGTTATTATAAATTTACACTCCCAAAAACGTTGGTGCTCTTATTATATTATATCCCACTTCCAGTTATTCTCACCTAGCCATATGTCACATTGTTGTACAATTGTAGTTTTTTACTATCATTCAACTGTTTCATGAATTTATTCTAAATGTAATGCCTCTCAAAGAAGCATTTGAGCTTTGAACACTGTCCACTCCTGTCTTAAACTACCTCTGGTGGTATACTTTTAACTTTTTTGTATCATGTCTTGTTTATGACTTTTCAAATTCAAGGTAAACCTTAATTGCAGTTTTAATTCAAGTCAGTAAAGGTAGATGCTTGTATTTTTATGTTGTGTAAAATAGCAACGAAAAATGATTTTTTTTTTAATTGCTTATTATACCAGACAGGTTGGTTTTTACGTACAGTGTTTGCTTTAACCCAACACCCTCCCCCATCCACTATATTGGCTTTGATTTTAGGAATTTACACCAGTGCTTTGAGACACTTGTTTGGCTTCAAACATCCTGCGCCAGTGCCAGTAATGGAAGTATACTGGCTTCCGAGGTAGCCTTGCTTTCAACTCACATTTTGCACTCCCTTATCATACTAGACAGCTGGGAACAAGGAACTTACCCCTTACAACATAAAACAATAAATACAGGAAAAATTTTCCCCTCATTTGTCGCCCCATGGTGTGATTACACTACCTGCTGATTTACAACTGAGAGTCCATGAGGGAAAGGGACTTATATGGTGCACAAAGAGGTGGCAAATTTAGCATATAACGAAAGACCAAAGAATCTGGCTAGAATGTGGATGTTTGGTAGGTGGTGGTTTTGAGATTTTGACAGATTTTACGTGAGTAATTAACATATCATAATCCCAGAAGTCCCTTGACACTCGTACAGGTAGAGGGGATGTCGATCAGATTAGGTCTCAACGCCTGTCTGTGGTTATTTCAACTGTTATGTGTTAGCCACCTGTCATATTTGTGAAAACTGTCAAAAAGAGTTATGAAAGTTCTCACCAATTTATCCAGAGAGAAATGATAAAATTTTCCACTGGTGCTAGCATGCTTTCAAGAGAAAGAAGACTGGGATGGAGGGTTGAAGGGGTAGCATTTCGTGTTGGTGTTAGCAGACAGTTACATTTCAAAGGTATAAGTGTAAATTGATCTGCAAACATTGAACAGGGCAGGTCGCCGACCCAATTGTTCCAATTTCTAGATAAGCAAATCGGTTTCGTTATTTTTTACACTTAAATTGAAAACTTATAAAAGTAAGGGGGGGGGGTGAGAATGGTGACAGGTTGAAAAGCTGGTCTGGTCACAAACACAAGTATTTAATAAATTACTCTAAAAATAAGACAAATATTGAAGAATTCAAAATAATGCCGTCAACCTCAGAAAACCCCTTCAATGCCTCAGCCAAACCCAACTTTTCATATCCTGGTTACTTGTGCCAGCCCGAGGCCAGCATGTTTTGTAACGGTCCACTGCACACACGGATTAGGGGTTAAGCATTAGAGACCTACTACATGTACATGTATTCAATTTATCAAAAAAGTCACCTCTGATATATTAATTAAGCATTAGACAGATAATTACTACATGTAATCCATATATATCAAGCTTCTTTATTATGATAAATTGATTGATCAACATTGAAATTCCACCATTGATTAACTTTAACTTATATTATTAGTTTTAAGCAAGGGTTCTTTTTTAAAGACAATTCTGCAGTAATTATTTGAGTTCTAGTTTTTACTTAAAATGTATTTTGAATAAATTTTATGTATTATGACCTACACAATTTGTTTTACTTCTTGTATCTTAATTTGGCAAAGTCTAGTGTTTGTAAAACAAATTGTTCTGTACCAGAGAGAAATATCTATCTTTTCAGAGCGTAAAACTTAGTCAAACCTAAACATGTTTTATGTGCCCAAATTGTACACAATTCTGATAATTATAATTTTTCTATCTCACGACCCATGCAAATGAGGATGAGTTGGACGTGAGCGTTTTAAAAAGAGTTTTCAGGGATGCAAGTTTTCTGATTTTTGCAGGAATTCCCATTTTTTAGCATGTTTTCCTAACTAAAAAAGCAGGAAAACTTGAAAAAATTATGACCTAAATGTAAAAGAAAACGTCCCAAATTAAGAGTCATAGAAAATCAAACATTGCTTTTTAGTTGTACAGCTTTGTAGGCACTTGTACAGAGTTGTATCTATCTAGTTGAATTGGTCCATCAAATGCTCTATAAGGGCATCTACAGAGTTAAAAATTTTCCTGCTTTTTGAGCATGGGCCGCTTGCATCCCTGAGTTTTCCTCTTTTTCTCTATACTGTAAATTAAAGGAACGTCTCATTTCTGATGATTTAATCAATTTTTTTTCGGTTTAGAAGCTCAGAAAAATGCATTCTTCAAATTATCAACGCCCTGTGATGTGAACATTCTGAGATCCGACTCATTTGCATTGGTAGTGGTTGCAAGAAATACATGTACTGTATATGTATTGGAAACTTTTTTTTTTAGCATTAGCCGGGAGGCAGTTTAAATTACCTTACAACCTGATTTGAGAATTTTTCTTTTAAATCTTGGTGCAAAAATCAGAATTTCCTGTCACCAAATACGAAATAATTCAGTAAACGTTTGTAGCATTTTGTAGCAAAAGGTGAAAGGCTGAGAACAGGCAAAGGTTACACATGTACTGAAAACTCAGCTTCTAGATGATGACAGACTTTTAAATGCAGTTTGCATGAACGAAAGCAAATCTTTGCAAAAATTATCATTTCAACAAAAGACAAACATGACAATTCATGAGAGGGAGAGAGAGAGCATGTACCTTTTCATTAATTATTGGTCTGTATCATTAGATAATCAATAACCTTGACTACAAGTACAACGAAACCTTGCTAGTAGCAAAATCAAAGCCCGGAACAATTTGTTTCATTATAAGGTTTGCTGTAAAGGTAATTCGAATCTCCTAGGAATGAAGAATTACTTCAAATTAAGAGGATTCGAGTTATATACTCATAAAATCTTTTTACTAAGCCACTTCTCATTTCTATATAACTTTCATCTCTCAGTCTTCACCCCTACCCTAGCGTAAATGCAAAAACAAACTTATTTTATAGGTCACCTCTGTGTCGGTTCTAGGGTGACAACTTTGTGCATTAAGTTTTTATCATAAAAATAAAACTTTCACGCTTTGGAGGAAAAAAAACTGCTAAGGATTAGGAGGCAATCTCTCTGTAGGCCTCAATACAAACTTTAAATTAAGAGAATTGAGCATCAAATTATGAGTTCACATCAAACAAAGCCATAGAGGAAAAGAAACATGTGCAGTAGGAAAACTTGAATTATCAAATTTTGATTTTGGAGCCTTCCACTCTAGAAGATCTAGAGGCTATTGTAATTATTGAAAACCTAAAAATTTTTGAAAATTGAGCATATTGCAAAAGTCTCAAAGCCTACATGGGATTTTGTATAAGTACAAAATTTTATTTGTCTTAAAACTTTAAGAAAACCTTTTACTTCTGAGAAATAACTAACCTCTAAAACAAGAGAAAAAAATTATTTATCTGAAAAAGAAATGGAGCTGGGTTGAGTAATTTAAGGAAACAGTTGGAGTCTTAAGTCTAAATTGTAAGGTATTCAGACACATGTATTGGCTTCACAAAAAAGCTTATTTTCTCATCTTTAAAACACAGCAAATAGAAAGCTCTATGATGCTTCTGTATCAAGTTAGAAATATAGCCATTTAAGTTGGCAGGGTTAGGGCTTTTGAAATTTCAGGAAAGGGAGAAAATAGCATTTAAATTATTTGTAGATGATCATAAAGGTGTGGAGACCTGAGTAACCATACCAGCACATGAAAACACAGAACATGAAATTTCAACATGAATTAGGTGTGAAAACTGTTCAGAAATGGTTTTAGCTTCAATATCTAAAATAATACATTTTGGATTCCTCAATATCCACTAAGCTTTAAAACAGCCTAAACTTTGAAACTAAGCCATTCGAATAACAACTCATTTATACAGAATGAGAGACACATGTCCGATTCTTTACAGCAGAAACCTCATAATTCAAAACAGGTTAGAATACAGAAAAACTTTAAATAATTGAAAGGCATGTTCATTTTACTCAGATTGTTTACAATTATTACATGTATAATTGGCATTTCCCTCTAACACCCACTGACATGATAGATATGCCTGTGGGAGTTCTGGGATGGCAAATTTGCTCAGTGAGTGTTTGTAATCAGCTTTCGAGGCACATGCCTCAAAGGAATGGAAGAAAAACTTTCCACAGGCCCCTTCTAAAACTTAGCTTTAAGTGAATTGAACTCCAGATGAAGAAGCCTTACGTCTAGGAGGGTGGATCAATATGTTTTGAGAGTTGCTCTGTATTTTCTAAACTGTTAAGGATGTGTACATGAAACTTTCACAGTTCGTCAAAATACTCTCCATGGCTCTCTATGCGGCGTTTCAGCCTGATCTGTCACTTCCGGAACATGCCTTGGTAGTCTTCTTCCGGTATGGTCCGCAGCTCTGAATTCACTGCTTTAGCGAGGTCTTAAATGCGGTCAAAGTTCCGTCCAGCTAGCCTGTCCTTCAGAATCGGAAACAATCAGAAGTCACATGGTGCCAAGTTGGGACTGTAGGCGGAGTGGGCCAAGACTTGAATTCCTAGCTCCCGAAGTGGCTGAGTTGTGGCCCTTGCTTTATGGGGACCTGCATTGTCATGAAGAAGCAAGGTCCTGGAGGTGCTAACCTTTGGTCGCTGCTCATTGATTGCTGATTTCACCTGGGAAAGCACATTCTGGACATAATATGTGGCAGTCGTGGTAGTGTCTTGAGGCAATATGTCAACTACAAGTGGGCCATTGTAATTGAAGAATACCGTAAACATTCTCTTTCGGCTTTGAATCCTGGACGCAACACGACGGGTCTGTCTCCTTGCCCATCTACCCACATGCGATTGAGGCGTTTCGGTGGGATGATAAAGAAGGGAAACCAAGTTTCATAACCTGGGGCCATGTCGGAAAGCCTTTTAAGGCCAAGAGATTCAAACATATTCAGCAATTCCACTGCACAATGAACCCTCTCTCTCTTTTGATCAACCGTCAACAGATGGAGTATCCATCGGACAAATACCGTTTTCATACGGAGATGTTCAGTTATGATGGTATGAACTGTACCATACGAAAGGCCGTTGGTGTCGCTTAATTCTCGCACAGAGATATGGGGATCTTCATCAATGTCTCTTTTGATAGAAGCAATAGCCTGCTCATTCACACATGCTTTTGGTCGCCCGGGACGAGGGCAATCGGAAAGTGGTTCTTTACCTTCATTGAATTCCTTTACCCAGCGGCAAACAGTTTGATAAGAACAGGCACAGTACCCACAGACAGTCTGCAAAGTTTCATGGACCAGCTTTGCGGATTCACCAAGTTAACAGTGCATGAAAATGTAGAATCGCATGTTTTCCTTAGTGAACTCCATGTTGATTGCTGCAGAGCTACTCACCGCATGTTTTCATGACGTCATAGAATGGATAGACGTCACATGGAATATTTTTATTTGATTCGAAAGGACACAAGCTGATTTTCATATATGACATGACTACCAAAGGTCGCGCATTTACAAACAGGAAGGTCACTCTCATTACTTATTGATCCACCCTCGTAAAAAAAAAATCTTTTGGATTATCAAATTTGGCTTTAAAAATTTACTACTGTATTTTTATTATTACACATGTAGCCACAGTATAGGAAAAGCATTATTTATGTGACCTAGAACCAATTTGTTTCCTCTTCCGTTCTTGCTTGGACCATACAATTACAGATACATGTACATTGTATTTGTACTACCTACTCTCCAACTTGCACCTTACACAAATGGTAAAAATAAACTATGGTGAGACCAATTGCAACAGATAGCTTTGGCTATACTAAAAACACCTAAAGGCCAAAAGGAAAAAAAAACTACCTTAATTAGGTTGTATTACAAACCCTGTCAAAATGTTGATAGAACTGCCGAAACCTAGGTCTACATGTAGTTTCAAATCTCTGTACAGATTAGATGTGAATTACATCTGGATCTAGATAGCTTCATTTATGTGAATAAGTTGACTTACTCTTTTCCTGTGTTATTTTTGTGATCCGAAATTCTGCATATTAAACTAAAGCCTTAGCTTTTACGTCCCGTTTTGTCAAACTTTCAACAAAACCTTTGGTAAAACTTTCACACCCGAGAACAGGAAGTTCCCTTTTCTGACTCATATTCATTCTAAAGGCACTCTGACTCACAGACTTGTGTATCACATAGTTTTTTTTAATATACCTTTATTCAGCAGTGTTTACTTTATACAAAATCTGCTCCAACATTTTAAAAGGTATGATAAAATTTCAGACATCTGGGAGAAACTAAAACAAATAAACAAACCAAGTTCATAACTGCTGTCACCAAGATGCTGAAGTGATGTAAACTACCTCAACATATTAAGAAAATCAAGGTACTGCGCTCAAAACTTTCAGAGAACATGTAACATCATATTCATTCACTACAACATCCATTTCAACCATATCCAATATTCTAAATAGTTACATGAAAAATAGAGTTTATTATAACAAACATTTTTATGATAGATGAAGAGATAAACCGAAACTAAAACAGGAACTTTCAACTAATTTTATTTCCTTCTTTATTGTACTTTTGTCCTGGGCTGTCTTCAAATTCCTCATACTTTGGAAAGGGAGCTGGAGGAGAAAAAAGAAAAATCACATTAAGAAAAAAAAGTATTATACTAGAAGAAATGAAGAAAAGAAAATCAACACAAAAAACTAAAACATACAAAAAGAGACACATTAGTACTGGAAGTATGCCAGTTCATCTTCAATCGTTAATTTAAATACAGTGGAATCCGGATAAACTAAAATTAACTTTTCTAAGTAGAGTCCAGATGGATATTTCGATTCTCCTGAGAACAAAAATTTAAGTTTGAATTGATAAAAATGGAGTTATTAATATAAATTACACAAGAAAAAGAAATAAAAGAAATCCCGCAATCTCAGTATAACATGAATTAAGCAAGTATTTGAATTGTCAAGGTCTGAACTATGGACCTCACTGAATGTAAGCCTACATTCTATGTAGAGAAAAAATATTAACAGTAAATGTTTGAATTTGGCTATTACATAAGATGTTAAATTTGTAATTTTTTTGGACAATAATATAATGATAGTTAGTAAGGGATTATTAAAATAGAAAAAGAGAGACAGTCAGACAGAATGACAGACAGACAGCAATATAAAGGGGCAAATATAGTTTATGTCGACATCTTTGAACACTGAAATCATTTGGGAAACGGTATTATGTCTCATATCCAGGGTGAATGAGTTGGAAAGCCTTTTTTGAGAAAATGGCTTTTAAAGGCTTTTCTTTTTTTTATATCAAGAAAAGTTTCAATATAATACCTCAAAATACTGAGTCATTTTATGAAATTTTTACCTTTTTAAAGCTTAGAAAAATGTCTTGTGCAAAACAGCAATACCTTTGAAGGCGAAAATTACAACATGCGAGTTATTCACCCCGGACACAACACAATTTACAGTGGACCTTGGATACAACGAACTTTGTAGGAAAATATAAAGAGTTTGTTAAAGCCAAGGTTTGCTGAAAGAAAGGACTCTTTAAAGTAACTCAAAACATACCAAAGAGGAAAATTTTACACTATCTGTCAACCTTGAAACAATATTTAAAAATACAAAGAATAGAACACACACAGTGCTGTAAGTTTTTGCAACGCTAGCCGTTTTTTCTCCTTGATACTGTGAAAGCTGTATCATAAAAAAGGCTAAAAAAAAAGGCCAACCATTATGTTCAGTTTCACTTCCAGTTTGTTGAAAACAAGTTTAGTCTGAAAGTGAAATAGGTTCGTTCTATACAAAGAAACTTGTAAAATTAAAGAAGAGAAAAAAATCAGGATTTTACTTCAGTTTGTTGAATGCAAGAGTTCGTTGAATCCAAGGTTGTTGGAGACAAGGTCCACTGTACCATCTTTTTTGTCATAAGACAGAAATTTAAGTAAAGTACTCCAGACTCTTAAACTTTAAAAATTTTACACTAAACTCACTTTTTGGGTTGTTTGAAATGATTGTCTCTGTAAGTGAATTGGGCTGAGACTCA
>BMAT01004832.1:135335-145610 GCA_019649035.1 Elysia marginata
CTCTGTGTGGCACTGGTCTGATCCATTATCATTTTGTTTAGAAAAATCTGTTTTTTTTCTTTTGCAAGCAAAGGCTCAAAAACAAACATGACCGATATAATGAAGATGAGTGTATTGCATTCGATTTCAATAGAAAAAAAAATGCAATTTGGGAGATGTATATAGAGATACAAATCAAGTTGCTCTGTTTTGATTGTTGGATGTTCGACATTTTTTACATGACAATAAGACACAACACCTATTGGGTAGCAGACTCTTATTTTTTTATTATAGGATAAGGTCAAGTCTAAGTTGTTCAGCAACTTCCAAATATAATCTTTTATCCTCAGTGAATATTTGTAAATTGACGACTTGTAAAATATTTCTTGCTTCTAAATAAGGAATTTAAAAATTTTGAACTCAGAGAGGTAAAATGGAACACTTGTGTGTTTGTTTGAAATAAACTCTCCATTTAATGTGAAGGATTTCAAATTATAATTGAAAAATAACCTTATCTTGAATTTTATCATCTTTTGTTCTTGCCTTTACTAATTGAATCAATCTTTACATACATGTAAAAAATGAAAACAGATAGAATGGAGTCTGGCATTCCAAAGGATACAGTCACAAAGCATGAGTCATTTAGTCAGGTATGTCACTGAGAAACTTGTTTTTTTTCTGTAAGATTTTTACTTTTGAATTGAGTGTAAGCAAAAGTGTCCCTAGATACATCATATATATGGTATAGTTAATTTCTAATTTTTGTTCTTCTTTCTAGGATAAATTTTAATTTTTGTTGCATCTGAAATCTTATTTGCAGATCCTTGTTTGCGCATTACTGATTTTTATCATAAGATTTATGCAAGCTGCTTTCTTGCAATTTTGGAATTTAATTACTGGTCTCCTTTTTAGGTTCCAGTCAATAATAATTTTTAAATTCCTCTTTTGTTTTTTTTTAAATTATTTTTTTTGTATTGTACACTAAAATCCATTTATCTTGAACTGCAATAACTCAAATCTATTTTAGGTTCCCAATTGGTATATTTTTTTTTGTCAGTTATCCTTTAACTCAAAGCTCTGATATTTTGAACTGAATTAGCCGTTCCGAAGCACTTTGACTTAAAAGTACTGCACTATATTTTTATTAATTTTTGCTTAATTTTTAATTACAATTACTCTATGCAAAAAAAAATTATCCTTTCTCCTGAAAATTTTGCGGTCAACTCATATTCTCAATAAAATGGGTAGTAGGGTGAATGTAAGAAAGAATTATCAAAATTAAAAGACATTTTGAATCAGAGATCTATCTAGATCCTCTAAGACTTTTCAACAGACACTGTGATATCGTACATCTATTTCCTTTTGTTGATCCTAAATAAATGTTGATTAAAAATAATTATACTTAACATTATTTGCCATGTTGATAATTGTCAGTTTTTTCATCTCTTCTTATTAGAGCCAATACCAAAGATCACCCCGCAATAATAAACCTTCATACACTACTACAATCGATTCTGCATTAGACGTCAATCAACTCAGGTCAGTTTTTCTTTTGGTTTTTCTTTCTGGCGAGGAGATTTCCATAGAAAAACTGTAAAAACTTTAATATTACTTTTTAGGCTGTCTGGGTAAATGTGGTACACATTAGAAATCAAACTTGATTGGATTTTAAGGGTCCTGTCTGTGGCTCCTAATTTTCAGAAAGCTTAAAGAGAGATTTGGATATGATAAAGCGTGTATCTCCCATTAGCTTCATCTTAATGCAAATTTAGGCAATTTATGCTAATGACGTCTAATTCAATCATGTTTTTTTTCAAGCTACAGACTAGTGCAGAGGATTTTATTACAGTATAAAGTAAGCCATATTTGATGACGCCTAGTTTTGATGTAACACTAACGAGATATTTCAAAATCTTAATTTTTTTTCTATATATTTGGGCCCTACTATTTATTTTGGAAATTACAAGAATCCATTTATGCTAACGCAGTAATAACACTACATGGAAAAAGCCTTTAAATCAAACATGAAAAGACGGAAAAGGGGCACATTTCAAATCTATACACACACCATGTTTATCGACACCCCATTTTACCTCAGTCCCTTTATGCTTGCATAAAAATCATAGACGGCCATAGAGTAAAGGATTCTCTCACTAGCTGTTTGTTCCTTGCTAGACCATAGATTAACTGTACATTTAATTTTGGCTTTATTTACTTCCCTGGATCCTCTTTGATCTTAGTTTGGTAATAACAACTACACCTGATGTAGCCAGAGTTTTTTGGTTGGTTTTTTAATTGAAGTTTTTGTTTTACTGAGTCTTTCTGTATTATAGTTATACAAATTAAAGAAGATGGACATAAATCATAAAAGTGTCAAAGGGCTGATTATATGGGCTCTACAAATGGGAATTTTATTTTTTAGGACAAACACTTATGGGAATTATGACACAAAAATTATTGTGTGACACTTCTAGGGTTAAATGCTATGAGTAGGCATTTTTAAATTGCTTTTTTTCTGCGTTATAGAATACTTGTGTTTGAAATCTATCACTAAGTTTTCAGTTTGTTTTCTCTCCGTGAAATTCTTTTTGAATAGATGTTTCTATTAAATTTTCAAGCTCAAACTATTACAGGCAATATAAATTTTGAAAAACTGCAGCATGGAACAAAATTAAAGTCTTACTGAAAGCCTTTTTAGGTGTCTCTTTTATAGTTACAATTACATGTATACCAAAATTTTCTTTTACAGCCTCTCAGAGTCAGGCAAGACTTTTTAGCAATTTTATTATCATGAGATCATTAGGGATATGTTTTATTCTTTTTCTTTATGTGTCAAAAGGTCAACCATCAACATGCTCAACACAAAGCTAGACAGTCTAGAGAACAGACTTGATGTCTCATCACAACCTAAGCCACCCTTGTATTCACAGATTTATTCAGCTTCAAGTGTGCCTTGTAAGTTTTCTAATTTAGCGTCAAAGATGAGATAAGCCTACATTCTAAAGAAAAAAAAGGATAACATAAATCTGCCATGTTTCCTTTACTTGCATTGTATTGCCTTGGAAAGGGTTTTTACAAAATAGTACAGAAGACAGTGCTTGCACATGATTTCAAATGGTTTTACCTGCTTTTTTTTTCATTCAGACACAGTATTTGCATTACAATATAAGCCAAATTACTGTTTGTAAACCATAATCCTTATCATAAATTTTTTTTTAATCTAAAGTTGCTTTCTACATGAATGAATCACCAAACCTGAAAATTGAATTAATAAACTATTAAAGATGTGAATCATTAGATACCGGCACTATTAAATTTTTCAGACACAGAAGTAATTTCAGACCATCCCACTAATCCGTGTCTGATTCTCAGCCTAGTTGTAGTATAGTACTGGTAATAAAATTGTTAGCTGCAGTCCATGTGCAAACTGAGTTGGCAATGTTAGTTGAAAAAGCTGCCTGCGGTTGCATGATAACGTTGCTGTCATGCAGAGTATAGAAACAGAAAAAAATGCAAAGGAGTCATAGAGAAGTAGTCGTCAAAACAATTGATCTTCCTAGACAGGACGTTGTCGGCGAGGCAGGTTTGACTGTTTATTTCTAATTTCTTCATTTTGTTCCTTTTTTTTTGCTTACTCTGGAAAAATGGAAAGATGTGCCAACAAGTTCCTTCTCTGGACCATTTTTACCATCTACCAACCGGTATGATGATGGTAGTGTGGATGATGACGTGAGTAGCATCTCAGGACTGTCTGATCTCAGTAACCTCAGTGATGCTGTTGGCGATGATGATAATGATGAACTAGATGATGAGATTGAGGCTATAATAAGAAGGTCTTCAAGTTCAACCCATGACAACAAGTGCAAGTCAGCCATCAAGTCTTCCATCTATAAGGCTGACAGCAGGAAAAAGGGTAGGTATTCAGGCCTTCCGGTACTTTGCTTATTTAATGCCTTAATGAGTTTGAACTTGCTTCATTCTTTAAAATCCCAGAGCTTGAGTCAAATGATGTACTTTTTATGGGCAAAAATCAGACTAAATGTTGTGTTGTTTTTTTTTTAATCCACTTAGTATAAATGTGTTTGCATTGGAATCCATTTAAATGAAAGAACTGGTTTACACAAAGATAATTTTTGGTGCTTAATAGGTTTTTTTTTCTCTAAAAATTATTTTCACTATAACAGTCCATACAATTTTGGTTTAGAAGATTTCTACATTTTCTTCCAATCGTTTCAGTTTTTAAACCGTTTTATGTCCAGTGCACATGTATTTTTTGTATAAAATTCTCAGTTTGAAGGGATTTGGAATTTTTATAGAGCATAAATTGGCATTACATTGAAATTTGGTTACAATAGATGTTCTCATTATTTCTCAATTAACCCCACTAAACCGGATTCCCGGTAGGCCTATACCGGGAATAGGTTAAACTACTCAATACCTGATTCCCGGTATTCCGGGGTTCAGAGGTGTATTAAAAAACGTAAGTGATAGTCTAAAAATAATCAGCCAATCACTGGACTTTTCCTGTTCACATGAGCTCAGATGTTTACAAACGGCTTCCCCGCCTAATTTGAGTGTGTTCACGCTGTGGTTTTTTTGATATTTTGATGAATTTTTCACCATGAAGCGAGCGCTGGAGCAACCAGGGCCGTTGTCAGGGAAACGACAACAAAGGTTGTTTTCAAGAAACGATGTCTTTGCAGCAAATTATTGATTCTGAAACTGGAATTTGATCAGGAATACCCCTAGATCTACAGTGATGAATCTTTAGTGATAGTTATTTAGATCTAAACATCGTTGAGACCGTTGATAGTTCTAGACCTAGATCTAGTTCTACAGATTGGAACCTAGATCTAGACCTGAGGATCTAGGTAGGCCTAGACTAATTGAAGAAAATTTATACGGCGGATAGGCAGAGACCTTTACTAAGCCAGCATCTAGCTTTACTGTGTTTCGAAGGATTGGAAGTGTAAATATTCCTGAAGAAGTAATTGAAGGCATTTAGTTTCTACAAATTCGGTTGTTTTGCTCAGGAGGTCAGGTGGGAGGGGTTGTCAACTGCAGGGGCAGAGGGCTGAGAGGGTTAAAGGTTTGAAAGGCTCTTTATTGAAAGGGTATTAGTTTAAATACTTTGCCACACTTATTTGTAACATTGATCTATGGCCCAGCTAGGAACAGGTATTGAATCCTATCACTTCAGGTTGTTTAGGATTCTGGCTCTGCCATTTACTGATATAGAGTAGGTGATAGGAAAATTTATAACATTTCTGTATGATAAAGATTGTGGCTAGTGTGCAGGCTTGAGTAGAGATGTTTAGACGTGGTGTTTGTTTCCTTGTTGGGTTTTTGATAGCTCTGTTCTCTATCAATGATTAGGGCCCTTACACTTACAGCGAGAGAAAACAATTTTTAAAATTATTCATGTACCAATAGTTCTTGTTACTCTTGTAGTTGTTCGATATGGGGTTTACTGTATTGTTTAAACTTTTATAAAAAGATAAAGTGAGTATGTTCCCTGGTTCTAAGTTTTCTTCTTTAATTTGCTAGTTTGTTTTTTTTTTCCTCAGGCAAAGTGGAATTTGATCTAAGCGACCTTGACCTAAGTGATATAGAAGCAGCTGATGACGACAGTTTGGATTTATAATCTATGCCATTAGTATGATGAGAAAAAATGTATTGTATATATGAGTAGTTTATCTTTTCATTGACTGTTCTCGTAGGTCTATAATTATAATCCTTTTTTTTTAAACAAAACTAGCTTCTACCTTTTACCAATACATTGAGGAGCTATTGTATCAATATTTTATTTTTATAAAAAAAAAATTTTCTACCTAACAAAAGATCCAGTTATTCTGCCAGAGAAGTGACACTTTTGTTTCAGTGTCAGTTTGCTTTGTTTTTGAAAATTTCAGGCTAACAACAAAGCAACATTATAACCAAAAGGCAGTTTTGAATTTTTTTTTTAGCTACGGTATTTGCTGAAAAATACTTTTTCATTTTTACTCTGCATGTTGCAACATAGCCTGATTCTTAGCTCTGCATACTTTTTAAATAGAGTGTATGTTTCAAAACAACAATCAAGAAAATTAGAAGTTTCTGAGCTAGTATTTATAGTAGCAGACAATTTTTAAAAAATAGCAGACATTCTAGAAACCAAGGAACACCATTTTCTACTTCATCCAACCCTTTTCATATTTTCTAACTTTTTGCTTGAAAATTAGATCCATGCCTTGAGATGATGCAAGCCATACAATGATACATATTTTGGAAACTGTTTTAAAAAAATAGTATTTTATATACTGCCTCTGTTTATCTGAAGGTGAATTCAAATCAGATAATATTTTATTGTGCCATACACAATTCAACAATAACTTTTTGCTTCTTCACCATTAAATATATTGTTTAAAAGTTGACTCTAAATTCATCCACTTATTTCGTTTAATTTAACAATGTTTAAAAGTTAACTCTAAAGTTCATACCTCTACATTGTATTTATGTCAGACATAGGAGAGCAATGCAGAAAAGGTGTACACTGCAATTAAAATATACAATACTGCTGTCCATTAGCTTCTTAATCTTCCTCCTTATTTTTATGTGTGCAACAAAAAGTTGAAATTCCTATCTTCCTATACATTATTATACTCAAACAATAAGAAGCCATATATTAAAGCTATTGTATTAATCTGTTTCTTATATTATAGCTCCTTGCTTGATGGAGTACAGGTACATGTACTTAATGCAATATTGTTTTTGTAAAAAAATGTATTAAAATGAACAAATTTGAAAAATTTTTTGTTTGTTTTTTCCTCATAACCGCTTGCATTTTTAATGAAGTCCCCTTTTCCCTAAATCCTGTAAAGACAAACTTGGCTGTTTCTATCAGCAAGTGCAAAATTGTCTTGCCTAGGGTTATAGTCGCTGGGAAAGGTGGTCAGTTTTTAAACAAACTTTTTTAATCTCTTATATAAAAGGCGGTCGGTTGGACTCCAATCACTATCTCCTCCGTAACCACAGAACCGATTTAGATGCGGTTTTCACTGAAGTTCATGAAAAAAATTACTCAGTGTTTTGGTTTGGTGTGGGCTCATGCACATTTTCCGCAACTATGAGAACTCTCGGCCTAAAGTTATTTGGTTCGTAATCGTCAACGGTCACTCTTTTCATTTCTAGGGCAACTATGAGAACTGTCGTTCTAAATTTATTTGTTTCGTAATCCTCACAGGTTACTCTTTTCATTTCTACTCTAGAATCTTCATCTTCTTGATCTAGAAATCACAGAAGCCCTCAATCTCTCACCGTTACAGTCTCACCTTTCCTTATCAAAATGCCTAAGAGAAGAGAAGTAAAGCGCTGTCGTCTCACTGCTTAGCCAAAACGCCGAGGCAGATGATTGCAGAATGATCTAGGTCAAGGTTTGTGGTCTTATTAACTGTGGTGGCAAAGCCCATAATTATAATTTTTTATCAGTCTTCCTTAGTTAGACGAACAACATAGGCAGTGTAGGACCTTTTGAGTGGGATCCATGACTCTCATATAAGGATCATTTTTCTGCAAAAATTCTCAATCAATCGGATGCCACGTTTTCACCTTTACCTAAAATAATTCCACTATCTTTGCTGAAGCCCGCCAAATTCGCGGGCATGTCACAAGTGTAACATAATACAGTATTATTATATCGGCTTTTCCCATGGCCTTCTTTGGTTTATCGACACAACTACTAAAACTGTTTGAAAAAAAAAATTTATAAACAATTAAGAATGCAAAAAGTATGAAAAGTCATGGCCTTTAAAAAAAATTAACAACAAATATATAAAAGACTAAAGACACAATGCAATAAATGCCTGCCAGGTTGTTTCCACATGAGAAACAAAAGAAGAGAGGCAATTAAATATAAATAATTCATAGCATCTTCATTGTTCACCATTTCTTATTTTTCTCCTCTTTGTCTTTGTGTTTTATTTATTGACATAATATTGATCTCCCAAAGCATGTCAATTGAGTACATAAACTGTATTGATTATACCTTCACCACAACAGTATACAGTAGGCCCTATATTTCCAATATATGTATCCCAACATGTCACAATACAAGTTATAATTATACATGTACATTAGCATATGTTTCGCACACAGGGTGAATGAGTCGGATGTAGTAATGTTCACCTTCAAAGGTGTTGTTTTAAACACAATTTTCTAAGCTTCCAAACATAAAAAATGATAAAAATACATGTATCTATATTTTGTGGAAAGATATTAAAACCTTTGTTGCTTCAAATTATAGAGAAAATGAATAAAATAAACTGAATTTCCGACTTCACCCTGGACGCAAGACATGGATATATATGTAGGCCTATTAATAATTGGTTTCAATAAAAATCTTTTTGAATGGTTATGATCAACTTTAAATCCTATCTTAAGCACCTCATCTTTAGGGATTTATTTAAAAAATCATTTTTAATAGTCAAGACAATTTTTTTTTCTCAGAGTCAGAGTCTATGCTATGCTATGTTTATTTTTAATCAGTTGATTAAATTCATACTTAAAGCCCGATGTCGACATAGAGATAACAAAGTCTGAATCAATTTAAGAAGTTATGAAACTTTTGTATTAGCCTTTGAAGTAGGCCTATGCCTATTTGTTAATCCTTTTGACGCTTTGCCCATTTTTGGGTTTCTTGTCGAATTACATGCTTCTAGTTTGCTTGAGAAAAGCAAGAAGCAATGCAAATAATAGTCCAGGGATGCAAGCAGCTTACACACAACATGAACAATTTTCAAGACCTCTATAATACAAGTAGGCTACAGCAGTATCCTGCTAAACGCACAGCACTTGGTAGGCTCAAATAGTGAGCGTTAAGGAGATGCATGCACTTATTAAAAAATAGTGAAAATTGCATGCAATTACTTTCATTTAGAATTAGAATGCGATTAAAAAAAGTTGTTCCCCTTGATGTATGCATTGTAGCCTAGCCTCTATCTGTTACACCACTGTTACCATCCAACAGGTAGTTGACCAAAGGGAAGGGGAGGGATAGGCCAGTCAGGTTGAATGTTACACAGGATATAGGCTAGCCTACAACAGTTCACCTACCACTACTGTACGGGCGAGGCGACATGTTTGTTGCACACTTGTTGCGCTCTAGTCTACACCATCCCCACCCCACAGGCCTGTATTCACCATTTACCCTCTTTCACACCCTTGCCCCCAAGCCTTCCCGTCCCCATAACATGCGTGTGTAGCATTGTAGGTAGGCAAAGTGTTAAGAAAGGAGAATGCAAACCCCTGCTGAGTGACGTTGGCCTATCCCTCTCATCTCAGTGGTTGTCCGATTAACTTAAAAGGTAATTTTTTTACCGATTTCATAGCGTGTCTTTAGACAACGTTGCGTGTGTTTAGGGTGTACTGATTATATAGATAAAATCGGTCATAGCAATTTGGCGTCAGTTAAACCGCATCAAGCGTTTATCTTGTGGCGTTTAAGCGGATAATACTGTAATTAGTGTGGCCCCTGGATTGGTTTAAAAAAATTTAACTAAAATATAAAACATATTTGTACTACAAAAGAGCTTTTCTTGTGGCTTTGCCCTAGATAGATATTTCATTATCTATGGTGCAATTATGTGTTTCTGAATTCATGATTAATAATTCTGAGTCAAAGCCACATGCTTGTTTTTAAAAAAGTAACCTTTGAGGATTTTCCTGCTTTTCAGCCGAAAGAAAACTTGCAAAAAAATCGGAATTCCTGAATAAAAATAGGAAAATTTGCATATATCTGTATAATCAAAAGCAAGTAATCAAAGACGGGTGATAGGCCTATTTGTTTGATAATGCTGTACACAGTACAGAGTTTTATTGTGACAATAAAAAGGAGCATTCAGGCATATGATGCATTCTAAAGAGTTGGTTAAAGAGAATATATTCTATTTGTCAGTTAAAGATTTTAATTGTCAGTACATTTTATAACAAAAAAAAACGAGCAAAAAGCAGCTGCCGTACAAAAACCAGAATTTGATATATTACAGTTACCCATGAAAGATATAATAAACAAGATTAAAGAAAAGACCCATGAGAAAGTACACAGAACTGAGAACAAATTAGCAGTGGGCTTTGACTTTGGAGAAAGCATTTCCATAATCTTGCAATTTTTTTTTTCTGATTGAATAGGACATTTCTGTTTTCTAAATTTTTTTTCAAGCAATGGTTAGAAGTATTAGAACAAAATTCATATTTGTCACTATAAATATAAAGTCAATGTATTTATCTTGAATACCTATGCATAAATGGGTAGGAATATCA
>BMAT01004843.1:21060-35709 GCA_019649035.1 Elysia marginata
AAACCACAGAATATTTCCAATGCATATTACTTGTAAAAAATTAAACACCCAAACATCATAAAAATAATTATAAAAAAGTAATACAGCTTTAGAGTTACACACACAGTGCATGGAAACTTACAGTTTGTATCTCCCGTTTTTATTTTAGTTAAAAGATTTAATTGAACTAGGTAAAAAAGTTTTTTAAAAATCTGTCTGTTCTAGCCTTTGGTACTTTGTATCTCCCACATCTTTGTATTTTTAAGCCATCATATTCTTTATACAGAGGATGGGTATTATCAGCAATAATCCCTGAGGATCTTAACAGAACTTGGCTCTCATATACTGTTTTAATGTCAGTTTGTTCAAGGCCTATTATTTTCTGTGCCTGCCTAATGATCCTATCTAACTACAGGAATGATAAGATTACAGACTCTACACTTACACAGCCAGCAGAATTTAAAATGTCACTATAAGTGTCAATTTATGAATTAATAAACTTCATTTCGCTACTTATTTTGTTAAGATTGAAAACAATGATCTCGTGGCACAGTGCCTTGCATGTCTAAAATCAGACAGAATTTGTTAACATTAAGTTTCTAGAGGCTTCTAGCTAAGGTGGCACTCTTGAGTGGGAATCCTTCCCAATAGTCAACTCACTGTTTCAGATTTTTTGTATATGTACTGTACATGTATAGCTTCTGTGCAAAAACTTAGAAACCTTTGAAATACACTTGATCTAGATCTACATCTACTCACTCGATCTAATAAAGGATAGTTTTAGATTGTTTCTGTCTTTCCCAACTTGAGTTTTGTGATCCTAAATCTAGATCTAGATCTAGATAGGATTTCGAGCTTTTGTAGGAATGTCAGGGTATAGTTCATATGTCAGCATTCACCGTAACCTATCGAATAGATTCTAGATTACATCTGGATCTAGATCACTAGATCAGATTTCATATCTGAGCTGTCTGATTCTAGATTTGGCTTAGCCTAGCACCCATCTAATTTTTAAAAGAAAAAGACATGACATGGATGGACGTCGGTAGTATAAATGTCTTCGGACTGACTGCTTTAAAAGCGATAAATATTTTCTTTTCTCTAGATTTGATAATATAGCTCATACATTTTTTTTTTAAAAAAGTTTGTGCTCACCTTTTTTGCCAGGACTAAGAAGACTTGAAAAATAGCTCCAGCGATCTTTCCTTCGCTTCAGACACAGAACGGTTTGTGATAGCGCTTTGCTTTTCTTGCCAACCACAGGCATAGTTACACATATGCGCAGTGTGTAGTAATTGACCTTGGGGGACTGGTCTATTGGCCCCGCCCAGGAACCTCGCTTTGCCAACCCGTAATAAACACACCACTATCAAAATATAGCATTTTAGTTATCATTACAACTGAGAAGGATAAAAAATGAGGAACAGTGTCTTTACCCTAATAACATTTATCCATAGCTTCTAGCCAGTGGAAGTTTTGGGGTTTTTTTTGCCAATCTTCGAAAAAGAAAAAAAAAGTCTTTGTCTTATTTGTATACTTTAAAAACTTTTTAAAAAGGTTTAGCTCAGTAAATTGTTGCTGATGTCAAGCGTCTGTTTTAAGGCGACATCGTCATTTGTTTTACAATTTGATACGTTGTTTTTTCATAGCCTTTGCTGGGATTTGTTTTTAGAGCACAATGCTATATAATTGACAACTCTGGTTTTCGATGTCCTTCTACTTACGCAAATCATATGTTGCTCCCTCGTATCCAACAATGCATCCAGAAAAATAGTTTCCACTCACACGGTGACATGCTTTGTAAGGCTCACCACAATGCCTGCTGCATCTTTGAGAGCAGTTCGTTCCATAAGTGTTGAAGTCACACTCTGCGATTAAGAATGGGAGCGAGCGATTTATGTGAAATAATGCATGCCGAATGTGAGCATCTGTTCTTTAACAATTTTACACGAAGAAAATCTAGAGCAAATATGAAGTATTTTTAAAGAAGAGTAAAGATTCTTTTAAAATCTGAAGAAGAAGAAAAAGAAGAAGAAGAAGAAGAAAAAGAAGAAGAAGAAGAAGAAGAAGAAGAAGAAGAAGAAGAAGAAGAAGAAAAATAAGAAAAGGAAAAAAGAAAGGAAAGAATGTAAATAAAGGATTGCTTTACTTAATTAGCACCTTAATACAGTCTTTCGTTTTTAAGTACATCAGGTTAGCCTAGACATATTGCTGTATTTAACTTACCAGCGTCACATTTTTAACCTTTGTAACCAGTAGCACATCCTGAGCTACACTGTCCAGTTTCCTGATGACACTTGTTGTGATTTCCATAGCAATGGCTGCTGCATTTTTTTAGCGCAGTTTTATCTATAATTGCCAAGTGCACATTCTGTTATTTTGACAGTATGAGCGGCTGATGTCTTAGCTTACAAGAAAGAAATAAAAGAGAAAGCCTTTACAACGTTATCCATATATGCTGTCTCAACCGATCCTCAGTATTAGGTGGCAGGATATCATGCCTAACATAAAAGTCCTAACACAAGCAGAAATCCACAGCATGTAAGCCCTGTTAACCCAGTTTTACGCGTGTTGTTTTAGCCTCGTTTAAAGGGCGTTTTGCCATTTAAAACGCTGTCCAAGATTGTGAACGATTATTTCGATAAAATCATAATATATTTTATGTTATTACCCTTGTTCATAAACAATATAAACCACTTCTTTTTAAACAAAAGAGATATTTTGTTTTAATTAGTCATATTTTATAAGCCGAAAAACTTTACTATTTTCGATTTACTTTAACAGTACATTTCTGGCAGTTTTGTCTGATAAAATACTAAGTATACATGGTGAAAACTTTAAACTGTCAAATATTGTAAACAAATCTATTTCTCGAAATTTGACAAAGTTCACGAAATGATAATTTTCTTGAATCTTTTGGCACCGGGAGTTGATTCATTTTGTGGGATCGCTATTTTTTACCTAGTTTGGAGGCAATATTTATGAAATAAATGTATGAATTTTTTAGATTTCTCTTCAAAGAATATGTTTTTTAAATCGTTTCTGTTTAGGCTCCGAGGTTTTGCGTTTTTACTATTCCAAAACAGTGCTAGACTTACTGAAAGGTTTGCCTATGACTTCAAATAAGTTTTCGATAACCTCTCTTCTTCTGGTTTATCTCTTTTCAGCCTGTTCCCCCCTGGTATAATCTACTCTTCTATGTGTTTATTGCGAAGAAGTTTAGGAATTCCTTTTTGATTCTAAAAAAATGGTGGACGTAAAATTAGTTTTTAACGGAGTTGCATTTCTTCGCGTTACGGTAATCAGCTTTCTATGATCTCTCTATTTGTTGCTCGCTTTTTCTATTTCCTTAGATCACGTGTCTCATTCAATTCAACGATTTCAAGGTCGATAAAGATAAGATCTCTGACGCATTTTATTAAGAGTGTTTTTTTTTGGCTTCGCATATGGTTTGCCACATTAAAAAAAAAACAAAACAAAAACATGCTTTTGACGATTTGTAAGCGGGCACGTGTGTCTTTATCGATATTTATGTTCAAATATATCCTACTGAGAGTTTTACCAATTATTTTACCTTCAGCATCTTTCCTGACACTTTCCATTAAATGTATTTAGTTTGTATGTTGCATTAAAAAGCACATGTATTACTACTTTTTAATAGAAACAGATTTAACCAATGACTTATTTTACTGTGGGTGTATCTGTAAGAAATGAATCTTTATCTCCGTAAAGTCAATTTCGTCGGCTCAATCATGCTATCTTGCTTGCGTTTGTCTGTTATACTCATGGAGAGTTTTTTTCGGGTCATTCAATTCGAACCTCTCTTAGAGTGTAGTGTCTCGGTCTTGTGGTAGACGCTCATCCTTCAGACCAATAGGACCAGGGGTTCAGGTCTTGCTTTCAGCAGCTCAACATTTATTCCTTGAGAAAGGCTATTACACACATTTCTTTGCCGTACTCATGCCGTAAACGAGTACCCGATTGTAAGCAGTGAAAGAACTTCTCAGAATGCTAAAGTGGTGATCTTATAATTTGACGCTTCTCGGTTTGCCCAAAAGGTAAATTGGTTAATAGTGAGCCGACAGGGCATTCATGTAAAGAGCTTAGAGCATATTAGTACGTTTTGTACTTAGAATCTTTGAAAAAATCTGTTCTGAACAGCATGTCCTTTAAATGTAAAAAAAAAACTGTTACATCAGACGTATCCCCAAACGAGGGAAAAAACTTTCTTTTCAAAGTTTGCTTGATTGATTAAAGGATATTTTAAAAGCCCAATTATACTTCAAAGGTGCTCTCAGGGCTTGGGTCCCAATTACAATGTACGGGCTGCCACCCAGAGACTAGCGGGGATACCATGACTCAGCCTCAACCGGTCACATTATACTGACACCGACCCAACCAGTAGGGGCCCGGACTGTGCTCGGCTGTGGCTCGAACCCACGACCTCTGGGCCACGGAGCGAGGCCTCTACCAACTTTTCAAAGTTTCCGAGTAGAATGTAATCATAACAAAAAGGTTTCAATAGGTACTTAGGCAGTGAAACATTCAAACTCTTTCAGGTCATAACATTTTCTATATGAGGCTTATAATAAACTTCAAAACTTCTACTTCGATAGCTCACCTGTTCGTAAAAGTTTTAAGCTGTTACTAAAATTGACATAACAATTTATAATCACAAAAAGTGGAACATAGATTTTACCTTGACAGAAATAAGGTAACCGAGTTTGGCAACTTTTGACTATCCAACGTCCATGATACTCTAAACCACATCAACCAGTTTGTACCTCGTGTCCCATTCCAAATTGAGATCTGAAATTTACCTGAAAAAAAAAGTAAATTACATATTTCTCAGAAAGAAAGGTAATTTAATACACAATTTATTTTATTGTATGTGAAACTCTAATGTGTTACTACAATAGCATGGATTTTTCTTTTGCATAAGAATAGTAATTCCCCAGAAGACCAACTACTAAAAATGATGAGAAATCTTTGCTTATATGTTATGGGTACATTGTTGTCTTGGATTCCGAGGTTTTATCTCTTTAAAAAAAAATGGTAAACCCTATCATGCCATGCAAAAATATTCTGTTTACACAAAATGAACAGAAAAAGAACAAAGCTTGGAGCCATACAATAGTTTTCCAACAGTTAGCGGATGGTATGTAACTGAAGCAAAAGAATGGAAATGCCTGCATCCAAACAAATTAGTTTTTATTGATAAAAAAATCATCTGTCATAAAAACGGTTTCAAATACCACAGAAAAATATATGATTAAACAATGTTAAATCAGGTAAATAATGCATAGGATACTTTTATGTTAAGCCAATTGAGATCTAATGCACACTGAAATTTGTCTAAACATTTTTAATGAACAATATAAGACGAACTAATAAAGAATAGAAATATGCAGTTGGAAATATGTTTTAATAAATCAATGTGTCTATTTTATGACTCGTTTTTATTACGTTGATAACTTTGCATATCGTTTGCATTTCCACAAAATAAATTGTAAAGAGATACACTTACACTAAACTACAAATACACTTTAAGAAATCACAAACACTAACATTTAAACCGATGACCTGTCAAATGTAGATAGAAATATATCGTGTGGACCCCCTAAAAACGTCCCCAACTTTGGGGCATCATATTTCTAAATGTCTTTCCTCAGTTATTATGCATACATTTACTTCACTACTCTTACTACTACAATATAACGCCATAGATCAACAAAATCTGTGTATTCATAACGAAACGGCATATGTTTAAAACAAGTTACCGAAAGTCAGAAAAACACAGATCGACCTCCGAACCAAAACCGTTTGTTATCCACACTGCACACCCATAAATCAGTCAGAAAAATAGTATCCGAATTACATATAGGAAGGAGCACTCTATATAAAATTCTGAAAAAAGCATTTGAAATGAAAGGCCTACAAACGAATTCAGACCTGTAGGAAAACGGAAAGTGTGAACGAAAAAACACGCCTTCGACCTCAGACCTTTCCGAACAGATTTACCAATGAAGATGATACGCACAGAAAAAGACTTCACTCTAGAGATTGTAAAACAGACAAACCGAGTTTGTCTACATAAAAAAGTACATAAAAAAAAGTTGGACATCACTCTACAACGGTTTAGGCACGAATCGACTGGGTTTTCGCAGAAAGCCACGGTTTCTGCTGGCGTCTGCAGGAATGATTATACTATTTCGAGAGGTGAAAGCCCCTCAGAAATCGGATTATATGAAAAAAATTGGACTTTCTAGCAAAATCTGAAGCAAATGTATAGAAAATTTTTAAAACTAGTGAATTGTGTATAATATATTTAAAACTTGATTTTAATATATGAGATAGGATGGCAAGTTTATAGGGCTCAAGTAAACTGAATCTGAAGACATCACAAAGCCTGAGATCATCACTAATGATGGACTAGGCTTGTAAAAGTAACTCAATCAATCAAGCTAGAATGGCAAAAACGAGTGTTTTTTTTCCTTTATACGAAAATCACAAAGACTGATTCAGACAATTACTTCTTTTTGGTTTAATCAATAGAACTCCTTCCTCATATCATAAATGTTATCCTTTGTTCTGCAACAACATGATACTACTTGCCACATACGACGTGCAACTCAACAATTTCTCATAGATCAAGGAGTCGATATCATTGCCCTATGTGGCTGACCACGTCAATTTCCAGATTTGAATTCGATGAACTACGCAAGGTGGGACTGGCCTGCGTAGAAGTTCTGCATGAGACGGTCAATTTCCCTGCATTGAAAATGAAATGAACGCAGAAACAGAGGAGGCATTGAACAAGTGAGAAAGTCAGTCGCAACATCGTGCAAAAGTTGTTGCTCAGCTGGAAGGAGGTTCTACAGATCCCTTAAAAAACATAACACTGGAGTAAATGGGCTTTTTCTTTACATCTAAGGTGGGTATTATCTAGAATAAAAAAACTTCTAAACTAAAAAAATCTCACAGGCTTAACAAGTCTTAACACTTCTCACACCTGGAATGAATAATTTGTCTTAGTGCATATGTATTTTCATGTAAATGCCTCAAAGAGGTATGAGATAAAAGCGTGCCAAAGTTGAGGATGTTGTCTTTGCTTGGGGAGGGGGGGAGGGGGCGCCTAATATATCCATGGCCTTTTTTTTACAAAGAAACATTCTGCTACCTGGAATATTTTTTTTTCAAAAGCTTTGATGTGATTGTTTTTTTTTGTTTTTTTTAGTAAACGTTGGATTTTAAAAATTGTTTGCCGGGGTGCATCAAATATCCATACCTACAATGGCTTTAATCAATGAATATATCAGACCATCTCTTTTAGATTGTTATGTCAAATATACACAAACAGTCATTCAATTTTTATATCGGTAAAATACAAGTATATATCATCATAATACACAGTATTACTTATAAGATCAATACAAAAACAAACATGGCTCAATTTTTATCATGTTGGCATTCCAAGAAAAATATGTTTTACCTCCTCCTTGCTGTCCAGCCACATGTATATGAATGCTTGCGAAATGTTCAAACCTATCCATGAAGTTTCACCTCTAGGTGTTTGGCCTGTAAGTAATAAAAGTGCTCTATGTTGACATTTTTATGACATGAAGCGTTCAATGCACTTTTCAAATTTGAACTGTTTTATGTGAAAAAAAAAGTTTCCATACAATCTGTAGGTAACGAAAATGATGTAACTATCTGCCCAGCATTTGTTTTGTAATTTTAATTTTAATACCTAATACTATGTGATAAATATATACTAAGTAGAAATATAATTAAATAGTTAATAACACGTTTTGTCAAAGAAAACTTCATTTACCTTGTTATCGACACATTTTAGTATCAAATTATGAAGCAACATTTTGCTTTAACTGAGACTTTAGCTGTTCTCTAACCATGTAAACACTAATGCTAAATTTGTCAAAAGAAAAACTACAATGGGTAAATGTGTCAAAACAGATTTTCAACTTTTAATTACTAACAGGAAAAAACAAGATTTAAATTTAGTTAAATACTGTATATAATAATGTGATAGCTTTTTGTTTTTGTCTTAGTCCCTAAAAATATGTTTTCAGTTATACTAATCCGAGTCATTATTAAATTTTAAAGGGGCTGTGTGCTGTACCAATGGTGCACTTGGTTTGGAAAAGACTGAACAAGAGATTTGATCAATTCTAAAACTTGTATACGTTTACTTCCTAATTTACTCTAAAAGAATATATTCTGTTAGATATTTTAATAGTGAAAAAAAACTTAATTTTTTAATGAAAAATGTGATTTGCCTTGATTAAATTGACACGAAACAAACAGTAATAAATCGAAAAAAATGATTACTTTTGATGATGATGTTCATTTCTGGGTCTTTAATTACCACCAAGTCTCCGCCTAATGTAGTACATGTTAATCTTGCCGTTTCCCAATTAGCTGTATCGTTGACCCTCACAACACAGGTTTGGGTTGTATTGCTTAGTATCCATTTCTTAGGACACCCAGCTGCAGGAAAAAAATTTAAAAAATGTAAAGTGGAATGTAAACACTGTTAAAAAATAAAAGACTGGGATGACCTAAACTTGGAGTTCTATGTTTAGTAATTGATTTTGCCTCGTTTGTTCTCAAATTGGTTTCTAAAAAACTTGAATTAAAGGGAAAAAAACACCTAGCTCTAAAAAGAGTTGAACAGTTATGTGCGTGCGACACGATTTTCTACAATCTAGTTGTATGTTTAAAAATATCATATAGCACTTTATGGTGTCCAGATAATTCTTATTATTTTTAAGGTAAAAGTCATCAGTTATTGCATTTATTATAATGATTTTAATTTCTTAAAAATATTTTTGTGGTAACTTCTATTTCTTAAATAATAGTGTTATCTAATGTTTTTCCATGAACTTTTTTGGAGGGGGGAGGTTGGAGAGAGGGTTGTGGTGATAATCAGGAGACAATGATAAAAGTTTACTAAAAAAGAAGTTATTGCGTTGATTACCATTACTTTGTATTTTTATAATCAAAGAACAGCAGCAATTGTATCTCTTTGTAATAATTTTATCTGAGTCCTTTAATATATGATATTAACTTTAATCCAAATTGATCTCATGGTATGAGACTTTGCTTTTTAAGCCATAAGTGCTGTCACCAATTTAGCATTTTAGCACATAGTGGGAGGAATGTCTGTTGGAATAATCTTAGTTTTTTTAGTGATAATATTTTTTTAAAATTAATGTGATCTAAAAGCTGTCTATGAACTAACGTGTAGACTATTCCTTTCAGAAAGGTGTATATAAAAGTAGTGCTGTTTTTTAGCCCAAAATTCTAATGTGCTTTATCATTTTGCTGAGATACGTTAAAGGCGAAAATTCTTAGTAAAAGGGTCTATACATGCATGGTTTATTTTGGTGTAATTTCATTGTTGCGTGTTTCAAGATCTCTTGACAACTCATAGGCATATACTCGGTTTCATATTGACCTGTTTATGTTTGAAAATAATTTTTCAACATTCTTAGAATTTTATGTCTGTTTCAGAATCTGGCATTTGAGTTAAATTGGTTCTTACTTCCTTTCATGAAGAGTTACTTAGCTATTGTCGTGCTTGCTCTCCATCTTAGCAAAATATCGTATGTCTATTAGGGGAAGTTTTTTTTGACAGACAAAAAAAAAACAACAAAACAATTCACTCAAACTTCGTTCGTACGATAAATTTAGAATTATATTGATGCAAGATTCGGTTGGGTTAGAAATCTCTAACCAAGGCAGAAAGATTCGCCTCTTTTCACTGTCTTGTTCGAATACAAAATAATGGATTTTTCTTTTTCTGCACTTACTCTGTTTGACCTCAAAACAGCAAGAATGTTAAACATGCATTTCCATCAGTCGCTGATACATGTTCTACCATAGTGGCACGATTTATCGCAGGCAAGTTTGTTTTAATTTTTTCACAAAGTCCAGCGGAAGCGATAGGGCTGTTAAATGCGTATAAAATGTTTTCATACCGAAACTATCTATACTTTTTTGTTAAATTCCTATCCTTGGTTTGAGTTTGTTTTCCCGTTAAAAGGCCCCGCATTGGCTACCTTAGTTTTTTTTTATCAAAGACAATTCCCACTAACGTCCCCTCTGGCCATCACTCTGTTGTCTCCTACCCGGGCAGTGATAGTTAGGTCTATGTAACTTCAAAGTAGGCGGACGTAAGGAATTATCCTCATGCCCTTATAGTAGTCCCCAGAGCTTTGTGTGTCAATCATATCCACGACGTAAGGATATGTCGGTGGCATAAGAAAGATACTGATTTAAATGGGGTGTAAACAGTCAGTGTATATTTCTGGACAATAAGTCTAACACCATTACCAGATAGCAACTGAATTTCTTTGACTAGCATTCAATGCCTCTCCTGGATTCTGGTAACTGCAATTAGGTTTAGCGGAAAACATAATAAAATTAAACCTATGTCTCTAAAAAATGGCCAACCTTCATTTCATTATCTCAAATGCTATCTTAGGTCCAAGTACTGTTTCTTAAGTTAACTCCTTATGTCGATTGATTTACATCATGAACTTTTGAAACATGCCCATGAAATGTTAAAAATTTAAAGTAGTTTGAATACAAATTGAAAAATATCATACCTTTCAAATTTTTGCCAACAAATGCTAGAGAAACTAATAACCAAAAACTTGGTAACATTTTCGTTATAACGCCCCGTCATCCATTTGACCAGACCATCTAGATCTAAATCTAGACCTGCGTCTAGGCATAAACAGTATCACTTTAAGCTATCAAAGTATGCAGTTTTAGGCTTTGGTACATGACCTTTTTTAACTAAAAAAAATCATCACATTTTGATTAAAAAATGATAGATCTAGTGTATTTTAAAAGCTTAGAGCCAGGAATTTTAACAGTTACAATCGGTTCATTCGAAACGGAAGTTAGATTTCCGTAACATTTTGCACGCCCGTTCCATGTTTGTGCGATTGAGTTTTGCGTACTTAAAGGTAAGAATTCCATACGAGAAGAGAAAAATATTGAGCTTTATTTCCTCTAAATCTCCACTGTTTTCTCGCCACCTTTCCATGATATTTCGGACAAACACAAGGCTTCTTTTACTCGGGATGCTCAAAAAGTTCAATATAGCCAGTTCCCGGACGCATTTGCGAGTTCCTTTGTCGTCAGCCATATTATCATTATCTGATCTAGCTCGACTTCTACAGTTCACGCGAAGTCTCACAGTCCGGTCTATCCTAGATCTAAACTTCTCACGCTGGTAGTCACACTGTAGTCTAGGCAGGTAAATGTCTATAAAATCTTGAACTGATATGAAGTTTTCATGCCCCGGGTTTTTCTCACATTTCTTGTAGCTGCGACAACTCTCGGTTGCTTCATGTTCTCTGCTGGTATGTACAGAAAGAATAGGAAACAAAATGTTCAAATAATATAACTATTCTATTTATTCGCTCTCTCCTTGTGATATTGTATTCTTACAGCAGATACGGTTTGCATCGAAAAAAAAAACTATCATAGAAATTATTTCTTCACAGGTTTGCTAGTTCAGCACAGTAAAAGTGTTTGATTAACCAATTTCTAGGTTATCATGGTCGCTGCTATATCTTTATTAGTAAACAGCATGGCGGATGATCCTGAGATAGCCAAGCTTCTGAGCTAGTTTAGGGGCACAAAGATACAAGATATAGCCTCAGATGATGATTTCAGCGATAATTACCATTTTTTTTTACTGAAAGATAACAACAAAAATAATGATGATGGTGTAGATTTGTCGAAAAAGGAATCCATTTCTTCCCGTTCGACTCCTGATCCATTTGGTGGAAGCGCTTCCTTTAAAACATTTCACAGAGAGCGCATTATTTCGGCTCTAGAACTACAAGTACAACATTCACTAAACAACTTAGCGTATGCTTTGTTTACTGGCTTGCTTAAGCTTTTGTCAGCACTGTTGTCACGAAGCGTTAGAGGCTGAGTTCCCCCCTCTTGCTTGCTATTCAATACTCTTTGGTTACAGTTGTACTTTATCAAATCACAAGAGATCTGTCAGTTATGAGAAACCCTACAAGCGTGGTGTAAGTGGTTTTAGTCTGCAAGATGGCAAAGCGAGACAGTATTTGGAGAGTCTCGACTATCTGTTTGCAAAACCTTAATCCCTTTGTAACCCTCGTACCCCTCCCTCTCCCTTTCTCTCTTTCTCTCTGGCTCTCTCTCTCTCTCTCTCTCTCTCTCTCTCTCTTTCATTACGTCAAAATTAATCACTACAAAAACGGTTACTATTACTTGACATTTTATTTCAAAGTTTGAACAGGAAAATTTTAATAAAGCACGCTCTTTTCTTGGCCCTATATGCGATTGAATAACACTTTTTAAAAAATATGCACCAAGAAAATGCGAAACGTATTTGACAAAAATGGCTCCAATTATAATATTACAATAGAAACCAGCACTAAACTTTGGGATTTGATGGACATCTTTTTAGAGTTAAACACAGGGCTTTACCGGCCATGTAAAATTAGAATCCACTTTGACAGTTTAATCCATTCATAATCACAGCAGCCTCCTCTACATGTACAAGAAAAAACTTTTTCGGGCATATAAAAATGTATGTCTTGCAATCACAACCTTGCTAACAATCTCCGATTCCAAACATTGCCCCATTCGTAGAAAGGACAGCACCTCAAAACAAAGCGAGAGAGAACCAAACACAGGAGTGTGGAAATATTAAGTGCTAGTCAGACGTGAAATAGGAAAAAAAAGTGACTAATTTTTTACATATGTTGACTCACTCAATCTAAAAAAAAACGAAATCTAATGGCCAGCAAAAATTGCTATATATGTTTTAAAATTAATAACTACTCCTCCTCCTACTACTACTCAGCCTGGTTTTGTTTTTATTTAAACAAATACCGCTAATTAACCATAGAAGCACTTTATACATTTTAAGTGGCAGCTGTCTTGTTCGTGGTTTTACAATAGAGGTATAAACAAAGGTACTCTTTGTTACATCAATGCTTCATAGAGAGCGACCTTTGTACAGGATACAGAGCTAGCATTAAGTGAAAGATGTTTTAAGTGGATATTGTTAATACGTAATAGAAAAGCTGACGTCATTACATATTTTCTCAGGAATGTTCAGATAAAGGAAGTAAATTGCTATAATGAAGCAACGTTTTTCCTTAAGTATTTTTAGAACTACTGTTTTTACTCAACACGTAACACTTGGTACTAACCTTTAAATAAGTTATGCTCGCTCGATTTTCTGCTAGACTGTCGTTCTAATCCAAAATCTCTTCTCCGGCTTGGAACTGGTTGTAAGTAACGAACTCATATTTTTATTGGTTTTTTTTTTGTTTAACACAATTAATTCTTAAGATTTTAAATGTTGTAATCCTATGCCGTTAAACTTTTTCATTTGATACATGTAGACCTTACATGTTTGCCGTGTGATAGGATTTTGTTTTGACTTGCTTAGATTTAGATCTAAGTATATACCATCTTAAAATTGTATTGTTAGTGACACACAACATAATTTACCAAGTACATCCATAATGTAGTTTCAAACAATTAAAACGTCGTGCTTTTGATTTTTCCCCATACTGTCGGTCTAGATACGTATTCTAGATAATAAGAAAAAAAAACATTAACTTCTTTTGTTTTCAACTAGAGTTTCATTGTCTACAAATAAACTTTCTATTCTCATCGAAACACAGTGTGTGTAGGTATAAACATCTTTGTTTACTTGCATTTCTGCTACACTGCTAATCTAGATGTGCTATAGATTGTATTGGTACTAAAGAATCAAATCTAACTCATGTCACTTAAAAAGAGTGATAAGATCTTGATCAAAGCTTTTAGGTTTGTAAAAAAGTAAAAAAATTCTTGTTGGAGCAGCGTGGCTCAGTTGTTAGCGCCTCGGACTTGTGATCCGGCGGTAACTGATTCGATTTCCAACCACGACGCATGTTGTAACTGCCTTAGGAAAGCAATTTATCCACACTTTCCTCAATCCACCCACCTGTCAAATGGGTACCTGGCTATAGGCAGGGCTTGAAATTCGTAGAATGTTAGTAATTGAGCTCCTGATAAGCAGCCTTTTTTGTATATTGGCCTACTGGGGAAAGATTTGAGACTGCCTTCGGCGGTGGAAGACTATAATCCATTTTTTATATAATAAAAAATTTAGTCGAATTATGACAACTTCAGACAAGCATATGTGCAAACTAGATCTGAATGGATTATTCTAGGCGCTATATTTTGATCTTCAACTTTTGTAAAAGTCGAGATTTTAGAATGAGAAACAATCGGTTTGTATTTAAAAAGGCTCACATCTTTGTTCAAAGAAAATGCAATGGTTCAAGTTTAACATTTTGTCTAAAACATATTTTATTCTCTTTATTTGGTTTCTTTTCAACTGACTGTTTTTCTCCTTGCCGTACTAGCCTCTAGAATTTTTGATATTTTTTGCGCTGTAAAACTAACATTTCTTACCATGTTCAAAACTTTGAGGCAAAAACATTACTGCTGAAAACTTTCATCCATCTGATGTCAAATAAGTTATCGGCAAACAAAATGACGTCTAAAAGGAATATAAAACGTAATTCTTAAAATTCTAGAGAATTTTTTTATTGCCTACAAGTCTAGTGACTATTTCAAGATTTACATTGA
>BMAT01004845.1:60442-83517 GCA_019649035.1 Elysia marginata
ATTTTTACAGGTTTATGAATGGAATTCACCCTTTAAACTTCGTTTCGCATGCAAGCAAGGCCTAATCTAGACTCCCATGGTCTAACTCTAACCGATATTAATAATGCGATATTTTAAGTTTAGACATAGATCTAGAAAATCTTTGCAGTACCGATCAGTCAGTCTACAAAAAATCACGTTTGCGAAGGATCAGTTGGACCCGATATCTATCCTTAAGTGTACCGATTGGAATAGATGATGCTTTTTTAGATTTCTACTGAGCATATTTTTCATCATCAATCCGTTTGAATGCGAAAATAGTTCACTGAAATCGATCATATGAATTTCAAAGCTGTTAGTCAAAACATGTAACGGGTGCGTTGAATCACGGTAACGGAAATGGCCGCCATTTTCTCCTATGGAACGGGAGTCACGGGATATATTAAGCCTGCCACCTATTTTTTAAACTACGTTTATTTTTGGTCGCAAAAATTATTTAACTTAAAAAAAATTAATATTTACTTTAAAATTATCATAGAATTTGAAAAAGTAAGCTTTACAGCAAATTTTCTTTTCCTCTTTTGATGGTGCCATCATGATGTTGTATGAATAAATCTAAAATAATCAATTATAAATGAAAATAAAACACAGTGCAAGATGTGTTGTCTGCGAAAGATTTTGAAAAAAAAAGTAATGCGTTACAAACAAATTTGAACACCACTCACGATCCAACCTGTGTGACAACTTAATAAAAATATAAACAAAAATCAGATCCATCAAGCATTTGACATCAAAATAATCAAGTATTTTTGGCCATCAAACTCACCCATGCACCATGAAATGTTTATCAAACTTAATTTGCCTGAGTCAAGAATACTGTCAAGCAATTTGTATTGTATCATGTATGGGCCACTTAAAATATTGTGTTGTAGCCTGCCGGTATAGACCTCTTTGGAAATTCCCGATATTGGGTCAGTCCCAAGCTATTTATGGATTGTTCTAAAAATAGGCACCACAACCTCGTTTTGAGACGCACTTCTTTCTAAACAATTTTCAATCTTAGATGCTAAAAATTATAGGTTTCGACTTTATCAAAATAAGTGAAACGACTTTATCAAAATAAGTGAAAATCACTACAAGTAAATCAGAACCCCCTTTTAAATCTAAATTGTGGACTTTGGTAAAAAAAATTCACGTTAGATTAGATTCATGGACTATTTAATTATGGGTGAAACTCAGTTTCACGTTCATTCCAGGCACTAGCAGTTTCCAAAACCTTATTTCCAAGCAGACATTAGAATCTCGAATCTGTTAACGATGGACCTGCCATGTTAGCTTGTAATTTTGAGTCTTGAAAACTGCAAATTAAAACGACCAAGGGTTGCTCTCTTCTGGTTCTTGGGTTTCAAAAGGGAAAAGGTTTGTTTGTGGTCAAACTGGATCGATCTGGATAGCCGCATGTTTCTGTTTACATTATTTATTATTGGTTGACACTGTGAGTTTTGATTTAAGACGATATCCGAAAATAGGCTGATCTACTCTAGATCTAGATATCTAGGCCTACCAAAAAATAATGCATCACTGTACAGAACCCTATTTTCTAATAATCATCTGGAAATTGCTACCATCAAGTTAAGAAGCCTTAAAAGGCTTAGCTAAGGTGGCACCTCTGTAGGCACTTTTGTCGTTTTGAACAATTTTGGTCCCTCATGACTTTTCCAGGTTATAGGCCTAGATCTAGATCTAGTCAGTCTATACCTTCATTTCGTCGAGAGTAGGTTTTAGAATGCAGCTGTTACTTAAAGCAGATTTCTATCGACCTGGCAAAGTCTTGAGGGATCACAATTGTAATATTGTTCTCAAAGAGTACTCACCCCTGTGAAGAAACCCTTCTGAAATAAGAAACGGGAGGATTTCCTCAGCGGGGCACATATTCTTAATGCTCAGACCAATGTGAACCTTTTCGAATTTGCTGCTTTCTCATTAAATTGTTAATCCCCGAGGATAGAATAGATTTTTTCGGCTTTATCCTGGGATTGGCCCGCTGGTGTTAAAAATGGGTTGTCATTCCTTTCATTTCGTCAGTCTCGCTAGCGGGCCAATGCCAGGATTATCCCATTTTTTCAGGCTCAGGCCGATTTTGCTTCTTTCTTGAATTTGCTGCTTTCTCAATACATTATTTCTTTAGCTGCTTGGGGGTATGTGCCCCTCTGCAGAAATCCTTCCTAAGAAACTTTCAATGAAATTCTTGCTTTTGAAAAACAAGGTCAGGATTTCGGCACCAGTTATCTTTTTTAAAAGTTAGTTTATTGACACTTCAGTTTGTTAGTAGGCTAATGTTTGTCACTAGATGATAGATCTAAGCCTAGTTTAAAAAATGGAAGTCTAAAGATTTCCACATAGGCAGCCACCCATAAAAGCTAAGCCTAAATTTCATAGATTAGTACGGTAACAAATTCTATCATAAATTTTGGGCCCTGTGCAGAGAGATGCATTTCTTTTTTATACCCAACATCACTGGCGAAATCAAGTGAAGGGTAATGAAGAGCAATTTCTTATGAAAATAAATAGGGGCCTAGTGGTATCCCAGTTGGGAAATTCTCCCTAAAATATAATGCATCGCATTGTACAACACGCAAATTATTTCTAAAACTCAAATTGAATTTGTTACCATGAAGTTAAGGTCAAAGAAAGGGTTGTAGCCTAGCCCTGTTTGGAAATCTTGCTGAGTGTTAACTTTACCTTGTTTTTCCAAAGCAAGAATGTTACAGCTGTGTGAAAATTCTTCCAATTGATTTTGAGATGAGAGAAAGCCAGGAGTATTGGATTGGAATTATAATGGGCCATTTTAATATCCTATGTACGTTAATTGTTAGCATTCGTTGAGCTGTGTGAATAGATATGAATGTCGATTTTCTGCGTTCAGTTAGCTGTGCAAATGAATGAATGGATGCCAATATATATCAATGCAATGAGAAACCATTGTCAAATGGCAACTTAAGTCTAAAGCTGAGGGAGTGAAGCGACGGGATGCAGGGGCAGGCGCTGGAGAGTTAGAGAAACGACTGCAACAACAATGCTCTGTAACCTTCTGTTTCCCCATTCAAAGGTGCAGGTTGCAATAGACGACAGTAAGACTAAGAGAGTCTAGGAAGATAGAGATAGCCACAAGGAGTAAATAGCACATTTGGTGTTTGATAAGAGTGAGTTGCAGAAAGCGAGAGAACTGACGAACACAGTGCTCAAGAGAAGGTAGATAGTTGGAGCGTGATTCAGAGAGGGAGAAGATGAAGAAAAAGATAACGTGTATGTAGTGATGGTTTTTGCTCCATGTTTTGACAAACTCAGAAATGATATAAGTCAGCAGTATAGTGGGGGAATGGGGTTGCAGGCTTAGGATAGACAAGCTGTCACAAATTTTTTCTTGACAAATGCGGAAAATGTTATTTGCTCAGATGATCGAACTATACATATCAATGTTGGAAAGCTTGTTGGGAAATTCTCCATTTGCCGACAGTGTCAACATTTTACACCCCTGCACTACTGTAGAATATCAATGAATAAGCCCATACCAATGAAACATCAGTTATTAAGTGTTAAGAAAATAAAGGCGAAGGACTTACATTATTTTTTTCTCAAGGCGAGTTGGCATCCCTTTAATTTGGTACTACTTTTTCTCGATAACCTATGAAAACCCTGCATATGTTTAAGTAATATTAGTAAAGTTTGTACTTATGCAATCATCAATTTCATATATTTGTAGCCTAAAGTCAAGATCTAGATCTAGGCCTATTTTTATCTGTGGCAGTGGTGATGATCAATATGTTGTCTGCTTAGTAATAGTAGATTAACCTTTAGCCATCACCCCGCTTTCGGGAAATGCGGGCGCAAATTGTTTCCTCTTGACGCACCGCTTTCCACGAACGATCCGCTTTCAACAACCTTTCAAGCCACCCCACGTTACTAGAACGATCACTGAGTTTCGCATTTTTTTCATCTTTTGCTGTACATCTTTAGAGTACCCACTTTTAAAATTTCTTGCCGTAACCATTTTTTGCTCTGTTTTTAAATATTTTGTGGTATTACGACACTTTATTTATTTTTTAATAATTTTTATTGACACGGTCTAGATCAAGATCTAGATCTAGCTTTGTCCGTAACCGTTGTACTTTCACTTCGCAAAATGGCTGCTCGCAATGCCAGAAGTTTGTTTACGGTAACAAAAAGGATGTTTGTTGGTGTATAAGTGTGTTTTTCTTACAGATCATAGAATTAGTTTTCTATACATACCAAGTACATTATTCTAGGCAGTATATGTGAATTTATATGATTTTTTGAAAATGCACTAAAACACTGCGTTTGCAGGGAATAATGGAAGGGCTGCCCCAGCGTATATAGGGAATAATAGAGTCTGGGAGTGTGCGATGTGAAAAGGTTAAGTTAGGTCTCTGCGGTTATGTAATGATGAGCTATTGCAATTCAGATATCATTATCATATCGGTACCGAAAATCAGTTGCCTTTATACACTGCAATATGTTTATGATTGTTATATTTTGGTACCCTAGTTAAATCGCATCTACTAACATGTGGGTCCATGTATGGGGTGTGTGTTGGTTATAATCTTGGTACCGCCATTGTTCCTTATCACAGACCCTAATCACAACACTGCACTAAACCTAAGTGTGACGGTGACAAAAGAAAATTAGCCTTCAATTAAGTTAAATATACATATGAAATGATGTTTTGGTATGTAGTTTCCTCAAATTTTACTTAATTTTCATCAATATATGTGGGGTTCTTGAGAGTTTAAGGGTTCTCGGGGGTTTTCGAGTGTTGTCGAGAAAAAGCACAACTGCTGTAATTTAACAAATCGTAAACCTATGATTTAAGTTTGTTTATTCAGTGGCTTGAATTATCTGTTTTAAACTCTAAGTTTTAATCTGGATGTGACAAGTAATTCTAAGTGATTTAACAAATTTTTTTTTTTATTGTTAGCAGCATCTTATTTAATTTTACATCCTTTTTGATCAGACCTAAAGAAATTTTTTTTAATGTAAACAAAATCAAAGAAGAAGCACTTTTAACATAGAGCGACAAACACACACCTACAGATGTGCCTCTCATGCAGATTAAACCAAAATAGAAAAAAATGTCTCTGGCTGCCGCACTGGCCCTTAAATTTTGATCTGGGCTGTGAAGCATGAGAGTAAATAACTAAATTTCTATCTTTTTTATGTTCTTTTTTTTTCAGCGTGATGCCACCGATGGCGACTTCCTCTGTTAAGCGCAAATGGTCTGATGTGTTTCAAGATGAGGAATCTTACAACAAACAGTCTTTACTGGATCTTTGCACGTCTAAGTTGCGCTATGTTAATCCAGCACGACCTCCCAGGCGGCGCACTGAGGTTCCATTGCTTCGAAATGTTCTTATTGTCAACACCATGAAGCACTTGTCAACAGACATAAAATTAGAGAAACCTGTGGATTATGGCACAGAAGACCTCAGTGTCGACCCCAGTCATTTTGAAGGGCTTCCTCCTTTGTCTGAGCTGCTGACTGACATAATGTTAGACCCCCAGCCTATCGACCAACAACAGTGGGCTTCTGGCAGCACAGTCTACGCAAATCTGGCACCTCTTGAACCATCTGTTCCTTCTTATTTGGACTCATCTGATTCAAGAACAGAAGGTGGTGAGGAAGGAAAAATTGTTCATGATTTGCTTCCTTGCACAAGTATTGTAGGCATGGAAGCATCTCAACACATGTGTTGGGATGCTAGTAATGATCTCAACCAAGAATCCACAACATCATGGGACATGAAGAGCACCTCTGAAAATTCAAGTCACACTTGGGTTCCATCAGAAACCCCTGGTGTGCTCGATTGTTTTCTTTCTAATGGCCCAACTGGGCAATCTAGTAGTGCATGTGAGGCTGTAAGCTCTGACTCATCATTCCAAACACCCTGTGGCCCACTGCCTTCATTTACATCCATATTTGAAACTCCTCAAGGTTCTTTTACAGAGCTTTTACAAGCACCCTCAGACTCAGCTACTCATCCTCTTTCATACTTCCAATCCACCACACCTTCATTTTCATCAGTTCAGGGGACATCAGCAGATGACCTTGTGGGCAATGTAAATTTGACCGAGGCTGAACTAGAGCTTCTTGCCATGACCTTTTCGTCCAAGTTGCCACATATGTCTTTTGAGGATTTAGTCCACGCTTTACCTCAAACATCCTTACAGCCTTCACAAACATTTTATGTGCCTTCTTCAATACAAAGCAGTACTTTTTCTAACTCAAACTGTGACCTAACGCCAACAGCAACTGGTCAGTGTTCTAGCTACTGTAGAAAAGATCAGCCCCAGCCAAGCGTTGATGACAGTGGTATGGTGCGTGTCTTAGTTAATCTCTAGGATAACAAGGTTTACTCACTGTAGGCCATTATATTCAAACTATAGCAATACTTCACACCATGAACGTTAAAAACTTACTGAAACCTTGCCTTTGGAGCCCCTTCAGGCTTTACTTATTTATTTTAAAAGCATAAAAAGAAACTGAATATCTGCCATGAATACAAGTGAATGGTGCTGCAGAACCAAGGACTGGTATAAATATTACAAACCATTTTCTACTTGTTTTCTGTATTATAGAACAATCTTAAGCTGCATAAATCGCCTTATGCCATTATGGTTGTTGCTTTGCCACAGATATTGGTAACCTGTCACCCATAAAGAGGTTTGTTTTAATTTGTTTCAGTTAAACAATATTGGATCATTTCTAAGAATCGAATGCAAGGAATGTGTCTTAAAAAATGGCTTCACTTATTAGTTTTTGAACAGCTTAAATTGGTCTGAGGGGTTTCACCAATGTTGGGTGAATTATTTCTGAAAATACAGATTTCTATTATTTTTTTTCTTTTCTTCAATATTATCATCTTTTAATGACATTAATTTAAAGATCTGCCCATAAGCATAGATATGATCTAAAATATCAAAGTTTATTTTTTCACTGTTTCAGTTCTAATGTTCAGTAAAGAGGTTTTTTACCCTTACAAACTTGAATGAACTGTGCTTTCCAATTAAGTAGCAAAATTAATATTTCAGACTTAAAATGTAAACAGTAGTAGTACTGTTGAAAGCACTGGCATGGAATAAAAATAAGATCCAACTGATACATAATTATTTCTGAGTAAAATCAAGCTCCATTACGGCTCAATTTTTAAGTTCTTTAAAAAAAAAAAATAGAAAAATGATGGCAGTTGAAAAAATAATGTTTTGTTTTAAAGTTCTATTCAGAGCAAAGAATTAGAATCATTATATGCATGATCAGAATTGAAAAAAAAATATTAGCAAACCCAAAAACACAATTTGAAAGTGTTCTTATTCAACATGTGATACGTCTTTAAACAATTTTATGGCTACTTGAGATCGGATTTTGTGTGAGATTGAGATGAAACATAATTTAAGTTACTATTTATTCAAACAAAGGCAAACAGGCTTGATCAACTATACAGTGAATTTTAAATTGGGGTTAATTATTGTGTATAATACATGTAATAAAATTAGTAATAACTGGTGTAGATTTTTATCCCCTTAAGTCTTTTCACTGTATTTAATTTAATTCAAGACTAATGTCTTTCATTTTGAAAGATGTTTGCGGCTTTGTATCAATAATTTTAAGGGTAAACATGAAGTTAGGAATATAATTTGAATTAAAAATAAACAGTTCAGTTTGATATTGAAGTCAACTACAGTCCTGTGTTTGGAAAGAAAAATGAACTTTTCTGCTTCAGTGCCTTTTAAATTTTTTTTTCAATATCTTACTTGATTTGAAATAAGTCTTATTATTGGGGTAGATCATGTGAAATGGATTTTCCATCTTCTCATCTAGGAATTATAAAAAAAATGTCTTTACAATTTGAAATGCATCTTCTGATTCTCTGTCCAAAATATTTTCACTTTTTGTACAATCATTGTAATAATTGTTATGACATGTTTACATACGTTAAATTATGCTCAAACCTGTTTGTCTTTTTTTTCGGTAAAAAGTCTTGAAGCTTTTATTTGCTGCGTCTCCTATAAATCACATGGTTTTAAGCATCAATTGTGATTTATATTCAGACTCAATCTGTGTCAAAATTTGTTTTTTGATGGCCTGTTTCAAGTTGAAAAGGAAGAAGGATTTATTATTTGTAATTTTAAAAAAAGCCCTGAGCATAAAAATCAAACAAATATGTTTCAACTTTCAGTGTAAGATTAGGTTTTTTGGTTTTTTTTTAAGTGTGTGAAAAGTTGGTCCTCCATTCATATCAGTTTTGAAAAAAAAATTGAATGTTACATTTTTTTTTATTGTTAAATCAATTTGAGCATTATGCACATTTGTATTCAGCTTTCAAAATGATAGTTCATTTTTTTGCGTCAATTTTGAGATTAATATCTAGAGACATTACTGTTACAGTGGATGTTTTTATAATCTGCTGCTGTTTGTTTAAAACATCTCTGATTCAAATTGAATCTCAAACTTTCATATTCATTTTGCTTATTTTTTTTTAGTTTAAAAACTTTATATTTAGAGGTACTTGGTTTTAATTTGATTTTAAGTCTCCTTAATTCTCACAAGACATAAAAAGTAAAAGGTTAGTGTCATAATGTTTAAAAGCGTAAAGAGCCATTTCTAGTCATTGCTGCATCGTTAAGAGCTTGTAAATGGGTGGGTTGTTTTTTGTTGGTTTTTTTTTAAACATTTTTTTTTAAAGATGCAGCATATGAATGTTAACACAATAACTGTCATCGCTTTGTAAATTATCCAAAGTTGTTCCCTCCGAAATAGATCTTTTGAGAAGTAAATGCCTTTGGAGTGAAAGGGCTCCACCTTTAGATCTTACAAAAATTTATAACTATATACTATGGAAGCAGATTTTGTTTTGTCAGTCGAGAATCAGGAGTGCTTAATCATCCCTATTTCATCCTCAAATGGCATAATTTAATTTTTAAGACATCTTTTCATATTAGCATCAACTACTACTCTACTAGGCAATCATGATTTTTTCTTTTTTGCTTGGGGTGACAGTTCACTTAACTCATTGAGTTAATTAAATGAGCTGAAGAGTTAAAATAAACACAAGTGCTGATGACGTTAAAGATGTTTTATGACACAAAATATTCAGTATGTACAGCGAAAAAAAATTATTTAAAGCTCAAGAAACCCTTTGTCTCCTAAGCAATGAAAGCTGCAAGACGCCTGCATCCCGTACGTCTTCAATGAGTTCAGCGCATTGGGATGTTTGCAATTCTTCCATTTGACTTACCTTAAGGTTTCATCTTTTGAAACCACTTCACAAAATGATTAGATTTGAAGTCAATTACTGTTGATCAGTTTTTGACTTTACATGGTAGTTCTTAAAGTCCCACTGATTTACATTATTTGCTAACTTTTAGTTTGGTATTGATTGCTTTTTAACTCAATATTTCATATATCAGCGTCCTTCTTGATTTTACACATATAGGTTAGATGTTGTTTTACAACTTTTTACATCATGGCATTTGGCCAGTGAGTGAGGATTGTGTTACTGGTTTTTTCCCACAGTATTGTTTTAGACCAACATAAGTGTGAGAGGTCTTCAGGTTCAGGTTGTCACGGTTGTGAGAGAATACAAGATGAAAAGTCAGCATCTTGTTTTTTTTCTTGTTTTTTTTTTTTCGAGTAAATTCTTAAGTATTAGCATAATTAATGTTATTACTGGTAGAATTTTTTTTGCATGCTGCATGCATTACTTTTGATCTTCTTTAGTCCTATTATGCTGTAACTTTTTCTTATATGGAATATGCGGAGTGCTAAGTTTTATGATTTAAAAAATTGTTGTTTTTCCTTTTTGGCTCAATGCATGACGAGAGGTAAGTTGGAATTTTGAGAATAGAAAGTTATTGATCATTAAGTTAATGGTTTTTGTAAATAGTTATTTAAAAGATGCAGGTTATATGTTATGAAGCCCACAAATGATGCAGACTCAGAGTCAGAGTAGACATGACATATTTAGTTCCCATTGCCTCCTGTACTTTAGTTGAGTTATTGCTCCACTTGTGTCTTAAGTCAGTGTATCTCGGATAGGTTATATTCAGTTTTACTTCAAGACAGTTTAACCTGCAATTGACTTTTAGAACCAGAAACCTACATTTCATTCAATGCACTTTAATGAAACTTTTTGGCTGATCTTTTTTTTTCCTGTTAATTGTAACATTAGTAGTAAGTTGTTGGCTTTCACTTTCAGGCGGTATTTTCCACTATTGTTTCGTGAAAAATTAAAGGTTTGTCAATGAAGGTTTGAAACTAATCAGCTAATTGTAATTTGCTTGTGTGTGTCAGCATTATCCACACAAATACCTAACTGAATTTGCTGACTTTTCCAACCAGAAAAAACCCAACAAATGCATTATGAATGCATTTCTTGATATTTGAACTGCTTTTTACAATTTCTTTTGGTAAAACAGGTAAAGGGGTATTATGATCACATTTTTTTCAATGAAATGCTCAGTTTTTTCCATTATTAAGTGATTTAACTAATTAATTATTTTTGAAGTTATTTGAATAACTAAACTTGTCATTTTAACTTTGTCAAAAATGTTTGTCTGCTTTGATTACAATATCTATGTCATGATATAAACTAAATTTTAATGTGATATTAAATTTTAAGTTTAGAGACTGACCTTTTGTGAAAAGAAATCTAAAGAAAAAGATAAGTGCAATGAGATGCCTCTAAAGTCTTTGTTTTCATGTTTGTTTGTTTTTTGTCTTTTTTTAAATGTCAGCTGAAACATCTTTTCTGTGAGGAATGGCTTTCGTTCTCTCATCTCCAAACCAGTGACCTTTGTTTTGTGCGTAATTTTTAATCAAATGAGTTTTTTTATCCTGTAGGACAGGAATTTTCACCATTTGATATATCATTCCTGCCTCTCAACGTTGTCGCCCTCTCACTGCTAATTCACTTTGATCCGATGTTTTTTTATGCTTTGAAGATTGTCTGACCAAAATTACATGTACATTATATATTTATGTATGTATGTATGTTTTAGTGATTGTTGACCAGAAAAATAAGTAAATTGATACATTCCAGCGAGTTACAATGGTGCAACTGTATAACTATTTCCTGTTTCCATAAAAAAAGATTGGTTTTCCTCAATACTATGCACTGCATTAGCCTGGTTTCATTCTTTCTTTTTTTTTTTTTTTTAAACTCTTGAGCTGTAGTTGAAAATGCGTTTTCTGTTTTACATTATTACAATATTTTAAGGATAAGCTTTAACATATTAGAGAAGAGTATCTTAGAGTAAGGAAAATTCAGCAATACACCATATAAAAGCTGCAATGTGCATTGGTGTGAATGAGTCCGATGTAGCAAATTACCCATTTACCATCTTCAAAGGTGTCGCTGTTGTGAACAAGACAGTGTTCTAAGCCTGCAAAGGTCAAACATTTCGTAAGGTTTTTAATATTTTGTGTAAAGATGTTACAACCTTTGTTGGTTTAAAATATAAAGAGAAGATATAGACCTTTCAGTGATGTATTCTCTAAAAAGGAATTTCCGACTTCAGGCTCATTTGTCCTGTTAGCGAGACAAATGTTAATGCTGGTGATTCAATAGATCCAAAGTGCAACAGGGTGCTTATAAACATAGTTCAATTTTCTTACATCTGAGTGTGAACTTCATTGGCTGGCCTCAATGTTTGACAATCATGACCCCACTGTAAGTTCCTGCCCCACAGACTTTGCATTTTTTCTTCTTTTTTTTTTTTGTTGTATCTAGAGATTTTTTTAATAAGGCAATCCCTCATTACTCTCAAATACTTTTGCCTGTCTGATATCAGAATCAGCCTTTCTGTTAAAATTCAGTATTGTAATAGATCATGTATGGTATGAGTTAAGTGCTTGCTTAACATCCTTATGACTGCAATATTTCATACTGTTGTTAAGCTCTACTGGGCAAGGTAATGCCTGGCCCTGAATGAGTTCAGTAGTGTTGCTTTTGAAAGGTTCTTCAGTTTTAAAAAGATATTTTTTTACAGTCTTTCTCTTGTAGTTTCAGAGGAAAAGTAAACTTGTAATTTTGATTTTTGAAAGGCTTATTACCTAATGACATTGATTGGTATAGAAAATCATACTTGGAAAAGCTTTTCAAATTTCTTTTGGGTTAGACCTCATTGTGAGAAACATGCATTTCAAATAAGAAATAGTCAGGTAGATGCATATCACACAATTAATCTGGTGCTTATCCAAGATCAGTTTGTAGTTTTCATTTATTCTTAGAATCGAAAACAATATAAACAATCACATCAAGTTGCCACAAGTCTATTAGAAAGTACTTAATTTTTTGTGGATAGCTACACTTTATTATTAAAAATTAAAAGTTTGACGTCATTCACCCCTTATGGTACTATCGTTGGCCTAGCTACTAAGACATAATCAATAGTGTGCCTACATCCTAAGCTAAAAATTTTAACTTTAAGTGTTTCATATTTCTTGGGAGGAAATTTGTACATTTGATGTTTCAAATTTGGAAACTTGAAGTAAAAGCCCCCCTTTTTTTGGTAAGATTCTTAAGCAACCAACCAGGTCAATATTTGACAAAGTGAATGCTGGTTAGTGTCTTTTTTATACTTAGTGGTGTTCAAACTTTTTTTTTTCAGTGCATTCTGTCACCACAAATAACAGCAGTTTCTTCATACATGCCAGCACTAGTTTGTGAATATTCATGGTGTTTTCAGTCAAACTGAGATCAAAAATTTATTTTTTTGCAATACATGCCTTAAGATAACTTTGTAACCATACACTGTAATGTATTTACGAAAAACAATCCTGTGTCAAGGTAGGTGCTGTAAATGTTTGCTGCTACCTGTTTGATTTGTAAACTAACTTTATTGGGTTTTTTTTTATCCTTGTTACCAACCTAATCATTTCCTGAGTGGTTACAATGTGTCAACAAAAAGCCTTGAAGTTTAAACTTTAACTTAAGCTGAATTTTTAGGACTTCTTTACATGATAGTTCTGCAGTTAACATTGATATGGGGCCTTGCATTCAATAAAGACAAATCATGGGAAGCTTGAGAAAATGGGAAATGCAAAGACCGATGCTCAAAGAGGAAATGTTTTCTCTCTCAAAATATGAATATTGCAACCTAAGCTTTTGATGATGGCAAAGTGCACAAGAATTTTTTTCTGGAGCAAACATTTAGATTTTGCCATGTGTTGATGTGAAGAAAGGGATGGAAATGTATCTAGTCTCGTAGTCATATAGAGCTTGTGCAAAGCCAACTTTGCAGCTTTCATCTTATTATATAGACACATAAAGAATTGAATAAAGAAAATTCTTAGCTGAAGGAAATGTCTAGGGAAGGTTGATGAACTCAGTTGCCATTGAAGAAAGGAGATTTCTGTATACATGTACATGTAAAGTCGACGACAAGTTTTCTGGGTTGTTTTTTTTTAAAGTAAATTTCTATTTGAATGAAATAAAAATGTCTAGAAATTTTGTACAGTGTACAGTTGAGCAGAGCTCAGCCAGCTTTTAGCCTTGGTCACCAGCGTTTGTGCGCATGTGATATTTATCAGGAGGTCTCAGATGTAACTTAAACTATTTATTGTTGGAGACTGAGGCTACCAGCTGGATTGGGCTCTCACTCTCAGATTCTTTTATCCCCCAGTTTCAGAGTGCTATCGATAAGGTTTTATCCTCTTGAAGAATGTATCATGTATGTATGTCATCAGGGCAGCTTGCTTTTTTGTCATTGTTTTAACCTGTGGGTGATGCTCAGCAAAATAACAGTGACCAAGGCAGCAATCTATACATACATATACAGTTTACATCGAGAAACCTGATGATGATAAATTGTTATCCAATCGTCTATGTAAAGCATTTGTGTTGGGGAGTTTCCAAATTACACAAGCGCTATGAATCAATGGCTTTTGCTGTTTTTGCTGATGTCTTTTCATCAAAAACTTGTTATTCAATTTGCAGATCCAGTTATTTATACTTTGGTAAATGATATAAATAAATATATTACGAAATTCTATTCTGCTTCTGTTCATTTGACTTTTTGAAAATATTGTGTCCATACATGTACAGTGGGTCATTTGCGTAAACCACAAACCTGGGTACAGTGGAATCCTGATAAAGTCAACATCTCGGGACCGAAGAAATGTGTTGACTTTAACTTAAGCAAGAGTTGACTTTAACCATCACAAAGATAAAAGAAATGCGATATGGGACTGCCAAACAGAGTTGACTTTAAGCTAGAGCTTCCCTTAAATGTGTTGACTTTAAGTGGATTCCACTGTATTTCTCTTGGAAGTTGTTTACAGAAGAAAAAAAATTGCAAATCAAGTTATTACGTGCACATAATTATAAACTGATGTATTTTCAAGTCACACAGTGGCTAAGAATCATTAATTTTTGTGGGCTTTATAAAAAACAGCTCAGGAAATCATCATCTAATCTTGATTATGAAAAAACAGGTTACACTATATCATGTATATGATTATATCTTTCCTCAAAGTGTTGATGATTTTTTTAAATTTAGGGAGCAAAGAAAGATGTGGCGTTCAAAAAATGTACGACCTAGGAATTGCAACAGCAATTTATTCACTCTGTTTGCAAAAGATTTTCATTCACTGCTGAAAAGGACGTAAATGTACAGGCAGAGTTGAGAGAAAACAATTTGGTGTTTATCTGGACAGGACTCCACTACAGGCCTACAATGTTAAGTCTGCCTCAAACGTGAGATAGATCTAATCATTCGTCAAAGTTGCCAAGTGAACTGCTAAAACCAAAATATAACTGTGGTTTGAACGGGAGACAGGGCGGAATATGTGCCAACGGCCAAGCCACCGAATGTTAACAAATTCCATCTCTAATTCTCTTACTCCCTATGTTCATCACTGTCGTGTTGGAGACTGGATTTTATTTGTAACCTTTAGACTACACCAGTAAGGACAATTCTAACTACATTTATTATTTGACTCTGGCATCGGATAAAATAGCATCACCTAATCTTACCTGAGCATGTCAATAACAAACAAAACATTCAGTGTTTAGACTTTGGCCTTCAAACTCAAAGACTGGAAAATCGACCCAGTCGACCAGGTTCTACATGCAAAATACTTACCAAAGACACAGACACTCTACATTTTCTTTTGTGCCAGCTTACCGTGATTGATTGTACTAAAACACTGTCATACGTAAGTTTCTTACAAAACTGATCTATGTACATGTATATGTATATACGTGTATGTACAGATATTGTCTAGTGCCGCTCAAGGTTCAGGCTTGAGACTGTGTGCACCCACCTGGCACCAGCGCCACATACGTACAGTGACAGGCCAAGCTTTCCAAATGCTAACGTACATAAATGACATTGAAGTGAAAGTCTGACATTGTCTTATCATTAAATTGTTAGATTTAATTAACGCAAACTGGCAAACTTATAAAGGTATATTTGAAGGGCCCACCCTTGACACGTCAGTGATGAACATAGGGAGTAAGACATGAAATTTGTTAACATTCGTTGGCCCATATTCCGCGCTGTCTCTCGTTCCAACCACAGTAATGTTTTGGTTTTACTTTTAGCAGTTCACTTGGCAACTTTGACGAACGTATAGATCTATCTCACGTTTGAGACAGACTTAACATTGTAGGCTTGCAGTGAAGTCCTGTCCAGATAAACCTCTCTGGGCCAAACTAAAAAGTTTATTTCGGGCTGGCCATAGCGCAATGTTTTAAAGGGTAAAAACAACATCGCAGTACTGTTGAGCTGTTGCGTAATACCATACAGAGGCATGACAAAAAATGATGTTGTTAGCTCCGCGTTGAAACAAAACACAGGTGGTCGTGAGCCGTCGACTTCAACTTGTTCAAGCTTGGGGCAACGTAGCGAGTGAACCACATCTGTTGCCACAAGGAGACCAATTATAAGAAATGAAGACAATGTTACACACCAGGAATTAAAAGCAGAGGCATCCCAGTGTGGATATTGGCATCGCAACTGAATTGAATTGCGAAATAGACTCATCTCTAAAGCGTCTATTTCGTCTATGCTCGACGCTATAAATAACTATCTAAACTTTTAAGCGTGTATGCACACCCATGTATTGCCATGCATGCTATGATTTTAAAGATAGACACAGTGCTATTTGGAATAAATAGCGAAACAATATACTCCAATCTGGTAGAAAATGCACAGGCTCACTCAACTTTTTAACCAATTACATGTACCAGAATTATCTTTTCATTAGGTGATTTGCATTTTTTTTTTGAAAAGATGATTTCAATAGAGCCAATTTTCCTCATGTATTTTTACTGGAAGTGGAATCATTTAAAATAAAAGCCAACCATATTCATTAATAAGAAAAATACATGTTTGTGCATTAGCACAAGCAATGTGAAGAAAAACAGGTTATTTTGGCATGCCTAAATCACAAGCGGTATGAAATAGGTGTTAATGTCATAGCCTACAGGTTTGGAAAATATTGTTCTGTACGCACATTTAATGTGTATTCGGGTACATGTACTAAGTAAAGCTAAATCTTAGAGATTTTTAAAGCTACATTCGTCTGGTGACAGGATACTTCGTTTGCCTTTATAATTGCTATCTTTTTGTGTTTGTTTGTTTGTTTCTTACTGTTGCTTTTTTCTTTGAGGGGTGGGGTGGAGGGGTCGGTTTGTTTTATTAAGAGGGCTACGTCTTTTTTGTTTGTTTGTTTGTTTGTTTGTTTTGTTTTGTCGGCTTACAAATAAACAGCTCGGCTCCAACGTTCAGTCTTTGTTGTAATCTACCAATGTACATCCCTGTCTCTGTCATTGTTCTTTTTTTTTCCTTACAAGACCTCATCTGATCTACTATTACTAAATCTTTTTGCCCCTATTTTGTTTCTATTCCAATGTTTCTATCTATATCTCTATAATTTTATAGAGCGGTGATCAGTTTGTTACTGACGCCTCAGCGCCTGCCTCTCTTTATGATTTGTCTCCTTCTCTTGTATAATCTCGCTGCCGCTGCCCTTTTGTGCTACATGTACATGTATTTCGTAATGACACGACACGATTAACTTTCTCTCCCTTTTTCACACGCAACCACACATACAAAATGGCCTCTTTCTCTTTTTTCTCAATACATGCCTAGTACATTCATGTACGAATCCATCTTCATATACAATGTATGTCGTTCCTTCTCTCCATCCATCTCTCTCTCTCTCTCTCTCTCTCTCTCTCTCTCTCTCTGTCTCTCTCTCTCTCTGTCTCTTTAGTTTCACACCTTTTCCACCTCTCTGTAAAGAAAAGGTACAGAAAATTAATGAAGTGAGTTGATCTTCAGTAAAATTAATCATATCGACATACATACATGTATACAGTGAAATCCTGATAAAGTCAATACCTCGGGACCGAAAAAAATGTTGTGACTTTGAGCAAGAGTTGACTTCAACCATTATAAAGATATAAACAAAATACAAAATGGGACTGCGAAAGAATGTTGACTTTAAGTAAGAGTTTCCTTTAAAGGTGTTGACTTTAAGTGGATTCCACTATACATGCCAGAATACTGTGCACACCAATTTTGGACTTTGAGATCGGTATCGTTTTTTGTTTTTTTTTCGGGAATTACGAAAGTTTTATTTTTAGTTTAATTCTGAGTTCATGTGATCGTTTTATTTTTAGCATCTGTGGTTGAGATCCTAAATATCTGACCATAGCTTTGTACATATTTTTTAACTTTGTTGAAAATGATTGTATTGAATTGTGAGTTAAAGCAACAGTACATACATTGCACATGTACATGACTATGAAGACTGCGTCTTTCTAATTACCGTACAAATATATTGAGTGAACATCCCTCATTCGGATTGCTAGCTTGCCATGTTTTGAGGGCTTGCGTGTCTCGATGACCTGGATAGCTATGCCGGCGGGAGCTTGCTCCTGGTAGGGTCACCCATGCCGGACAGGTTGAAGGGTAGAGGTCAGACTAGAAGCGATCCAGAGTCTTATAGATTTAGCATAGGCTAACAATCTGCATGTCGCAAAACGTGTCTAAATGGTGAACGAGGTAGTGACTCCTGAAAAAAGTTACCTGGCCCTCCAGGTATGAGGTATATGTTTAGCAGCCCTTCCCTCGGAAAAATCCTACCTTAGAGTGAGAACGATCTCTCCCAAGATATATATAATAATGACGCTGTCTGGGCAGAGCCTTTCAAAGGAAAGTCAGGGAGCGGATGAACCTCCTGATGCTGAGGAAGACTTGCAGACTAGGCACCTGGAATGTCAGAACTCTATACAAAATAGGCAAATTAAAGGAAGTAGCCAGAGAATTCAATGTCTACAAGCTGGACACCCCGGGGATTACGGAAACTAGATGGACAGGTAACGGAAGGCCAACCCTGGGCACAATGGTGTACTCCGGCCATGAAGAAGAAGATGCAAACCATACTAAAGGAGAGGGACTTATGCTCTCCAGACAAGCAGCTAAGTCACCACATGTACTAAGATGGCAACCAGAGGGGTCCAGTATTGTGTCAGCTATGTTAAAAACAAACAAGAAAAATATTAACCTTCGGGATATTAATTGTTATGCATCAACAAATGAGAAAGGGGAAGATGTAAAAGAACAGTTTTACGCAAGGCTTCATGATACAGTGAAGAAATCTAAAGCTAAAGACATTACAAATCAATTGGGGGAGTTTGATGCAAAGATAGGAAATTACAACACAGGGTACGAAGAAATTAAGTGGAATCAACGTATTGGACGAATCCACGAAAATGCGGACATGTGCGCCAATAATCAAATGATGATTTTTTTTTGTTTCTTTGGGGGGAGGGGTCCAGCACAGAAGGATACACAAAGCAACTTGGATCTCACCAAACTTCAACCTTGGAACAGAAAACCAGAGAGACAACATCTGCATCAACCACAGTTTTAGAAGCTCTCTACAAAATGTGAAAGTATTTAGAGTAGCAGATATTGGATTAGATCATCATCTGGTGGCAGCAAAGATCAGGTCTAAACTTAGGAGATGCAAGTTTGCCCCGCACCAGAGGCCCAAATACAATGTCAACTTGCTGTCAAGCCAACAGAAAAGGGAAGAGTATGCAATAGAGGTATCCAACAAGTTTTATGCTCTGGGGACACTAGGGGAAGTGGAGAATATTAAGGACTACTGGAATCAAATCAAGGGAGTGTGGAAAGAAAGCTGTGAAGAGGTAAGCAAACAATAAACGGATCACAAATGAGACAAAAGTGAGAATAAAGATGGCAAAGGCGGTTCTCAATACCAGTAAGACAAGAGCGACCAAAGCACTAGCACAGCAAAGCTTTGCCGAAACGGATAAAGCAGTGAAACGAAGTGTGCGAGAAGACTGGAGGAAATAATTAGATGAATTAGCTCAGGATGAACAAGATGCAGCGGCAAGTGGAAACTTACGGGAAGTTTTCAGCATCACCAAGAGGCTGTCACTCAGGAAACAAACCAAAAAAGGGCTAAGGGTGGAAAACTGTTGACAAACCAAATAGAGCAAAAGAGAATTTTGCGGAGCTGCTGAACCGCCCACCACCAGATAATCCACCAAATATTGGACAGGCAGAGGTGGATCTTGGAATAGATTTGGAACCTCCAAGTAAAGAGGAAATTCTAGCAGCAATTAAGAAACTAAGAAACAAGGCGGCAGGACTAGATGGAATAACAGGAGACGCCCATAAAGGGAAGTTTGGAGTTCCCAGCAAAGGTTCTGACTGGATTATTTCAGAGAATATTGACAACAGAGGTGTTTCCTCAAGAATGGAAAGAAGGACATATTGTCAAACTCCCAAAGAAAGGGAATATTTAGAATGCGGAAACAACGGGGGCATAACCGTACTGTCCGTGCCAGGGAAAGTGTTTAATGGAGTTTTACTGGAAAGACTAAAGGTGGCGCTTGTTGAGAAACTGAGAGAGGAACAAGCAAGATTTAGAAAAGGTAAATCATGTGAAGACCAGATAGCAGCACTCCGTATCATCAGGGAACACACGCTCGAGTGGAACTCACCTCTATGTATAGGTGAACTTTGTTGACTTCGAGAAAGCATTTGACAGCGCGGAAAGGGAAAGTTTATCGAAATTGTTGAGACATTTTGGAGTCCCGCAGAAGTTAATAGACCTAATAAGCAAAATGTATAACGGCACAACAGCAAGAGTCATTCAAGGAAGAGAGTTCAGATATTTTAAGTCATATTAAGACTGGGGTCATGCAGCGCTGCACTTATCACCATTTTTGTTTCCGATGGCTGGTATGAGAAGAGCTACTGAGGGGAAACAACAAGGAATTCAATGAACACTAACAAGTCAACGCGAGGACTTAGGCTTTGCTGATGGTATTGTGCTGCTTTCCCACAAACACCAACAAATGCAAGAGAAAACTGCCACCCAGAACATAACTTCAAAAACTCTAGGACTTAAGATTCTCAGACTAGAAACTAAAAACAACAGACTAGTTACGCAGGAGGATGAGGAATGAGAAGATGTTGACAGTTTCACTTACCTTGGAAATACCATCAACAACGAGGGAGGAGTAGAGGAAGACGTAAAGAAACGGCTACAGAAAACCCACCAAGCCTTTTAGGGCTGAAGAAGATAAGATCCAGTAAGATAATTAAGGAAAAGACAAAGATTGAGATCTTTAACTCAAATGTGAAGGCAGTCCTATTCTACGGAGCAGAGACATGGCGAGCTAATAAGACAACACTTCAGAAACTCCAGCCCTTCAGCAAGAGATGTATGAGACGAATCATCAGCATGCACTGGCCGGAAATCATAAGTAAAACTGACTTGTGGGAAAGAACACAGCAACAACCAATGGAGGTGGAGGTGTGGAAAAGATAGTAGACATGGATTGGGCACACTTTAAGGAAACCAAGGCATTGCATTACAAGGCATAGCTTGGTATGGAACCCACAGGGCTGCAGAGCCATAGTGAGACCAAGAATGACGTGGAGGAGAGAAACAGAGGCAGAGAAGACATAGTAAGAACTGGAAGAGATAGCACAAGATAGGATGGTGTGAAGGACCTTTGTCGGCGACCTGTGTTCCCGGGGAGCTGAGAGGCGAAGAGGAAGAAGAATTGAGTGAACATAACTTTGGAAAAAATATAGTAGGCCTATGTAGCTTTGTTTTATGTTAGTCAATTGTTATAACTAAAGATTATTCGCGGGGTTTGGGGTGCAAATTCGGTACAGTGGAATCCACTTAAAAGTTAAAACCAACACCTTTACGTGAAACTCTTGTTTAAAGTCAACTCAGTTTGGCAGTCCAATTTTTTGTTATGATTTAAGTCATTCTTGTTTAAACTAAAGTTAAACACATTTTTTTCTGTCCTTAGGTGTTGCCTTTATCAGGATTCCACTGATTATTTTAAAAAACCCAACAAAATACTTTTTTCGATTCTTTGAAATATTTTTTGTAATTCGTCCTTAAAATGACAAGGAAATCCTTTTCAAATTATTATTCTCTAGGTCTATTGTGCATTATTGCGGAGTATTATCGTGTGAAGAGAAGAGAATCGGTAAGGACATAAACAGAGAGAGATCTCAAATATGGAATTAGATACCTCTACAAATGTACTCGCTTAATGCCATTATTGGGACTAACAGGAACGCTTGTTTAAAGTCGAACCAGAGTCTTTGTCTTGGCTTTTAAAAAAGTTTCTTTATTTATTTCCTCTTGTACTGGTTAAAGTCAACTGTTGTTTAACTTCTAGACTTTTTAGTATTTCCTAAGATTTTTTCCAAGAGGCGACTGTAAAACTAAACAACAAGATAAATTTTCGAATTTGCTAATAACTATTTTTTAATTCAAAGTTTATCGCTACGTGATAGACTGTTTAGACATACTAAACAAAATAGGCATACAACAGCGGTTTCTAGAAGTAGAATGAGTCAAAACCAACTCTCTTATTATGTTGAAAAGATTTTAAATTAAAAAATTTGTATTGCGTCAAAATTTGGTTGTTTAAACTTTTGTCTTATCGAGAACTTCGGTGTCTGTCTGTGTTCCCTGCCTTTGCTTCTCTTGAGGCAAAGATTAGGGTAAATTTTGTTTTGCTTTTTTTTTCGCAAACCCGGATACACTGATTTTGTATTTGCCTAGTAATGAGAAAATACACTTGAAAGCTACCAGCCATACGCTTGTTATTTAGGCCTAGATCTAGTTGCTCAGTAAAGAACCAACATCGATGATAGATTAAAACGTTTTTTTTATGACAAGCTTTCAGCGGACAATGAATGGAGTAGAAATTTCTGTGTTGTTTTATTTTATTCAACAATTAATTTACGTAACACATTCACCCACTATTATAGCTTTCAATTATCCAAGTCGAGGTGGAAAGGGTTTTTTTACCTTATATTTAATGCCAGAGAAGAAGAAAACTGGGAAATCTTGTATGTCTTCTTGGGCTTATTATGTAAATACATGCAGTCAAAAACAATTACACTGTATCAAAAACTACAACACACCAGTGGAATCTCTTTAAAATCAAATTGGTTAAGCAAAATAGATGTTGCAATCAGACCCGGTAACATGTAAATTGTTCTTCGTACCTCATAACTTTTCTCCTCTAGAAATTACCTTGACTTACCGAAATCTGTTTGTACCACACTGATATGGCAGTCCCTAGAATGTTCTAATTTCCTCCTAAAGAACCAAAATATGGTATTGTTGTAACAGTAGCCTTGCACAACAAGAACACCACAAATAACAGGTGCAGGGTATATTGTTGTAGTAAGCGCAGCACAGTAGTAGCAGAGCAGAGGCGTAGTAGTGGCACATGTAGTAGTAGTAGTAGTAGTTGTAGTAGTAGTAGTAGTAGTAGTAGTAGTAGTAGTAGTAGTAGTAGTAGTAGTATCAGTAGTTGTTGTTGTTGTAGCAGCAGCAGTAGTAGCAGTAGTAGCGGCAGTGGTAGTAGTAGCAGCAGAAGCAGAAGCAGAGTAAAGGCGTAGTAGTGGTACATGTAGTACTAGTAGTACATGTAGTAGGCCTAGTAGTAGTAGTAGTACATGTAGTAGACCTAGTGGTAGTACACGTAGTA
>BMAT01004845.1:96462-109306 GCA_019649035.1 Elysia marginata
CACGAAGAAGAAATGACATCCAAACACTAAACCAAAAACTTTTAAAAAATACACGTATTTCATCAATTTTTTAAGACCAATTTTATAGGCCGATATAAAATAAAAAAAAAAAGAAGCTATTGCTATCTTAACATGATTTACAGTACAGAGTATACAGACAGTAAATGAAACAAGTTTGCACAATCTTCAAGGAGCCTTATGGTTTCTGTCATTGTTTTGTTACATATCGCACTAGCTATTATGGTGTAAGCACAATAGATTTTTTTCCAAATACCCACAAGTCCATATAAAATTTAATAGCTTTACATGTTTCCTCAGCAATTTCTTTTGTAATGATTCAATAAGATTCTAAGTAATACAGATGGTCAGTTAAACGTAATGTAGCTAAAACCTTTGATTAGCCTTGTAGGCTCTTCGGTTTGAAAAAAAAAAAAACTTACAAAGAGCAGGTGATAAAACTAAAAATGTGGGTAATGAATAAAATACATGTGGGGAGGAGGGGGGGGGCTTTAGTGTGTTAGTTTTAGTTTATGCATCATATCAGTCATAGTGTGAACTTACACTCTAATAACTATCAAGCTGCCGAACAGTTAAATAGCCTGTCAACTGAAAATCAAAATGTTATATTAATTGCAAAATCAAGTTCAGTGTTGTAAAAGCAATCACTTCCATACATTTGTGGCTTTTCTTATGAGGCGTTCAAATACAAATCTTTAAAATTTTGAATGTAGGGCAAGTCTAAGCCACTAATATAATAATATGTGAGTCAAACTTCAAAATATTAAAGACAATTTTTTCTTGTCAAAGAATATAAAGCCATTATTCATTAGCTTCTTGTAGAAAATTACTCAGAAACTTTACAAAAACTAAAAGTTTAAATGCTTTCCGCCTTGCAAGCCTTGCAAAAAGATAATATCATTTAATTATTTTCTGTCCAAGGCAATAAAAAGCATAAAGATATAGCCTACAAACCCAGTAATATGTTTCTTTTGCAACTTATAAAGGTAAAGTAAAGATATTTCTTATATAGCCCCTGATCCAATAACGCTCTAAGTGGTTAAAATGGGGTTCCCCAACAGGCCATTACCAACTAGATTATCTTCTGCACCACTCTGGTACACTGACAAGATCATTCACTAACAATGGCCAGGTACCCATTTAACACCTGAGAAGAAAACCTCGGGAAAAAAACTTCCAAATATTCTGCCAACCAAAGGCGAGAAAAATATCTGCACTTTTTACGATTTACAGAAAGATGAAAAAAAACACACACACAAAAAAAAAACAGTTTTCGGAACAAAGTATTATATGTTGCTCAATTATATCAGTTTGCAAGTGAAAATACAATTTGTGGTGAAGATATGGCGATCTGGCTTTAACATATTATGACAATTGACATAGCTCAAAAAGTAAAATAAACCAAAGAAATTTACAAAATACCAACATGATTTTGCCTTGGGACGGCAGTTTTTAACAGACCCTTTATTGGTTTTAGACAGTATTAACTACTTTTGATTCAATTATTTCCCAGGAGCACAGAAGTATTCAGAGTGGTTTCACATACTTTATAATATATCTAATAACTAGATACTTAATAATAAGTGTAAAATGAAAGGGATGCTTTGCGCTCTCACAGATCATTACTTTTCGACATAATTCTTCAAACTTCAGCTCAAGAACAATAAGTATATTACACAATGACATTTTGGACTGTACAAAGGAATACACTCAACTATCAAAGAGTCAAAAGAGAAGAACTAACAGGCACATGCAGAACTATTTACATTCAAGTATAGTAAACACAGTAAAAGTGTGTCAATAAAAAAACATGCCTCAACAGAAATGCATGTATTAGCACATTTGTATTCTTTTATGTACACAGTGAATGCACAATAACTCAACATCTCTGTACCTACTTGGAAAGCACGTTTTTAAGAAAAAAAATTAGTTTCTCACTTCACCATGGCTGAAAAATCTGTTTTGAGATATATTTCATAGATTGTTTCCAAAATTAAAGACCTTCACTGAATTCACGCATTAAAAAATCATTGAATTTCCTTCTCATCTTAATAACTCCTCATACAGTCAAGTTCACATATAAGGGCTAGAGTTTTAATGGCAACTCTGGTTGTAACAGCATTTTTTCCCATGCCCCTCTTTTTCTTATATTAAAAATCAATAAACATTTACTGGTATAACGGCGACAATGACCTTTATTTCTGCTACAACGGCACTCTGAGTGGGCGGAGCTATGATCTACACAGGCAGTGACTAGGCACAAATCATTAGGCCTAAACTAAAAAATACCTTAGTAACGCATCTTAAGTTCCACTGCAATGACTTGTGCTCAAACTTTGTGGTTTGGCCGTCATCAAAGACATAACAACACCTTAACCTTGCTTGTCCCCTCACAGATAACCTCATCCTTTATGCCAACTGCATAAAGCCTATCTCAATGCTTGAGTGCCTGTATTGATTACACTGCGGCCTTGTGATACTGCAACACTGATAGGTCTAACAAAGCACCATGGCCTGTGTTGATCTTTCTCACAAAGCCTCAAGGTGTTTGCCTTCTTTTGCTAGCCAGTCGCTGGTTCAGTCCTTAACTAAAATGATGTCATTGGTGTCTGTTGTATCTCGTTAGGTTAGGGGATGAACAATAACAATGAACTGTGCACAACCTACCAAGGCTTAGTTGGGAGAGGAGGGGAGGGTAGTACGCAAGTTCATGATGGAAACTAACATTCTCTTTAGAGTTCTTTCTTTGGTAATGGTTCGTCACAAATGTAGATCAACAAGGAAGCGAGTGTTCATCATGTTGTGTTCAGACCTGACACCTCATTTTGCTTCTTCTAGCTTGGTTGTTGAACACATTGACACCTACATTCATCTATCATTGAAATGGTAGATTTTAGTGATTGACACTTCTTCAAGTTCTACAAGTTGTACAGAGCTAAGACATTAGAATGGCTTCAAAACAATTTAGATGCATACAATTCATCAAAAGTTACAGTCTAAAACACTTGCAATTTGTATCTTAAGCCAAAATTTAACCATTATCACTGTATCCTGCCTATTAGACTTACATAGAAATTATAAATAACCCAGACAGAAAAGTTAAGTAACAATGAAATAATGTTAATAAAACCAAAACATACAAAGGTATAGGTAGATTTAATGTACCTTAAAATGTATAAGACTGCTGAGGGCTAAATTATGGTTAAATTGTTTAAAAAAAAACAATTGCTTCTACTTTCAACCTAATATATTCGAGAACTTTTTACAAAAAAAAATTATATCCAGGGATAAAGCATCATACAATTATCTGTGCACATCAAAATTCAACAACAAATTTAAAAACTCATGCTCAGATTTCAGAATTTAAGACTTGCAGCAATACATATATATCCAGCATCGTAATCATCAATTGTCAAAGGGTTTATAAGTGAACTGTTACGACCTGTTTACTGTTTACAACCAACAGAAAGAAAACACTTGGCAAATGTAAATGTACATTACCCAATCCTGAAACAAAATGTCCTCCGGTATGCATATTCAGTTAGTGCAAAAAACATTTTTCAACACAATATGAAAAACAAAATGAGCACCGGATAACTAGAATGGATTTAGACCAACAAATGCAAGAGTCTTGCAACAAACAACCAACAAATAGTGGTAAGAATTATCAACAACAAAAATTGTAATTACACTCCTTACAACAATAAGCTGTACAGCAATAAGTTTTTACAGGAATATAAACATTTACATCAAAACAACAATTTTTAAAAATATTTTGCACATTGAGGAAATGAGCAATGTCCAAACTGCACACGTTTTTGTTCGTGACAAGAATTAAAAATTCAATTTAATAACAGCAGATGAGATTGAGATTCCAACAATGAAAGTTTAAAAATGTTTATATAAGTGGCAATTAAAAAAAACATGTTACAAAAAAATACTGTCATTTCCAGCTATATACACCACTGTTTTACACTGCCCTTAGCAACTAGTGAGACCTGTTGACATTTTATGTACCAACAATAATCTGTGATAATTACTGTTCTCTGCCAAAACAAAAACATAATATACAAGACATTGTATTGAGCTCTAACCTGTAAAACAGAGCATAAAAGCCTTGTAGTACTAGCTAGTACATGTCAAACCATGCAACTATGAATATTTAATGACTTAGTAAAATCAGAATTAACTAGATTTCAATCCAAATACCAACTTGCTGATAAAGATACAATTGCAAATAATCCTAGTGCAGTCCCAAGAGAAAAGAAACTTTAAAAATGAAACTAAAAATTGGTTTTGTTAAAATACACGACAGCCCAGGAGAACCTGACAAAAGTAGAAAATTGTACATTTTAAGTACAGTAGCATCCAGGCGGTGATGGCACCAGCCAAGCCTAAGCCTTCCGTTGCTCAACGTTGAAGTAAACATTTCATTGACTTATCTAGGCATTTTTTTTTTACACACAAAAAAAAGTATGAATTTTAGGACAAGTAATAACAGACTATATTTTTTGGTATTTGGACTAATTCTGTTATGACTTAAGATATGAAAAATTTAGTAAGATTTTGACAAGAGGCCATGTTCAATGTTGCTTCAAAACATAGGAAAGGGATCCTTGATTATAAAAAAAAAACCCGATTATTGATGGGTATAAGATAGCTTTATAACATTGACCTTACTAGCTCAAATCATCGACTTTTTTTCTTGTTACCAGTACCATTAGTTGAAACGCTTGTTTCTTTATCAAAGACGTGATCTTAAAATGCATGGTTCTCTGAAAAAAAACTTATTTTATCTGCCATAGCTTTGGTTCCTTTAACACATTCAAAGACTTGACATTTTCAATTCAAAGTGCAAGCTTGATCTTTTAGTGAAGAAACTATCCATTCTTTGTTTATGAAAAGCTACGGATGAAAAATACATAACACCCATTTCTATACAATAGTCAAAAGAGATATACATACATTTTGACACAAAAAAAAATAAGCACAATATTTCAAAACAGCAATGATAGATGGAATGTACATACCAGTTTACAACTGATATTTAACCTGCAACAAGATCTTCTATTAACAATTAGCAACTAAAAAATTTTTTGTGGAATATGCATTTAAGTACACAAAGTCATTTTACACCTCTGCAGGCAAAACTAAGTTCAGAAAAGAACTTCAAATCAAGCTTTGAACTGAGTTTTAAAATATAAAAACAATTTGCTTCTCTGAGATGTTTTACAATCCATATTTAGAAACTCCCAGTGTACAAGTATTTTATTGAACATATTTGCAGCAATTCAAAAGTAAAGAAAAGTCTCATGTCTGTTTTTTTCTTCTTTTATTTTAAAGCGTATTTTAAACAAAATAAATCGACATTGTTTTACGCCTTGTAGTGAACATATTCATTAGAACTATCAAACAAGACTCACCTTTAAGATTTCATACAGACCTTTAAAGCCTTATGCAGTAAATGTAACGACATATTTTACCATATCACTCAATCACCAACTTTTTTTCTTCTTAAACCAACATATATCCATCATTTGTGGTTTAAACATTGCGTTAATGTATACATTATATCATTGAAGTTAAACTGCATTACATTAATTTCAATGTAAAATTGTGGTTTAAAATGAATTCAACTTTGCAAATTTAGAGAAAAATTTAAATAGCATTGAGTTTCCTTCCCTTTATTTTCACAAAGTAAAAATGTTGTGCAGACGTGTCAACCTGTGTGAACAAAGTGCTTCGGCATCAAAAGTCAACATGCAAGAACAAGAAGACATAAGGATTTTAAACATATTTAATTATCTTTTACTGCCTCCGTGCAGCTATTCTTAGCTGATTTTTTAAAAAAATATATAGATCTAACTTTCGCTTTATAAGCGACCAATAAAACAAATTTTGAAACAGATATCTCTACTTCAATTTAATAATGCTAACAAAATCAGACTCTATAATTTAGATAAAATAAATTTCTCTTCTCTGAATTCATTTTGTAAATAGGTTCTTCCGTTATAATTTTATATTAAAAAATATTGATTGTAAAAAAGAAAATAGCTTTTGACTAGGTTGTAAAAATCTATTTTGCAGGATTTTACAATTTAGATAGGCGAAACCAAAAACAAAACAAAAAAAGAAATAAGTAGTCCATTTTTTAAAAAATTAATTGCACCCTTTAAGGGAAACAAGGCAACTAGGCCTATTCCAAATTTTATCAACAAAAAAATATTTTCTTTGTTTCTCTGCAGAAACTGCAAACCATGCTGAGAAAATCTTTAAAGCATTAATTCAAGAGTCCACCTAGATCACATCAAGCGACTACCACATTTACCACAGTGAGGTTTTTGTAAAACAACAAGCACTAAACTTGTATACATTAAGTAAAAAGGATTTTCCTTCCAAAACACCCGCCTTACTCTGGCATAACCATTAATGCACGTATAAAGGGGGTGTGTGATGTGTAATATTATTTCTGCCACTCTAAAGGGTTCCAGTTCATTTAGAAAAAAGTTTGTTTAATTTGCCACAAATTCATTATAGTTTTGTAGAGACCAGCTGAAATGAATGTTTCACTTTCCATGACTTCATTTTGGTTTTCAAAAACTTGATTTTCATATTTAAAGACATTTAGAAAAATAAAGAATCAACGTTATACAACCGTTGAAATGACACTGCATACAACACAAAGCACATGAAAAAAAAAAAAAAACAGAAATAAGAAATTCCTTTTTCTCCAACATCAGCCTAATAAGACTGCATATGAAGTTGTGACAGATATGCCAACTGCTCAACCAACAACAAAATAATACTGAGATTTCTAATAAAACTAACTATACAACCTTTATATGTCATTCGTTCATTTGTACAAATTGCTAAAATGAAAATTGTTTTACTAATAATAGTAATTATATATTTGTTCATTCTCATTGCAGTTTGTTAATGTTTTGTAATTTAAAAAAGCTCTAATGATCCATCAAACCATAAAATGTTTTTATTGTCTAAGTCATTAACACTTTCAAAGTGTTAAAACAAATGATAAAATTCATAGTTCTTTCAAAAATGGAACAAATGATTTCTCTATTTTTATGTAAGTTTGCTAGAAAGAATACAAAATAGACTTTCAGCCATTTTATTTTTCAGTTTGCTTGAAAATTTTAAAATCTCAAAGAACAGCAACACTACAAGCATATGACATTATTTTGTTTCATTCCTCAAAATCAACATATATATTCTAAAAAAATATAACAATGTAAGTTAAAAATTGTAAGAAACAAGGAGGAAAAGAAATACAAAGCAGCTAAAACAACAGGTGAAAGAAAAAACATCACCTGCATAAAATTATACTATCTCTCTACGGGGTCGCTTACGAGCAGAACCCATAGGCTCGCAAAACTCTAAGAAACGCGAATCTTTCACATGGACTTGTGACTGAGCTGTTAGCTGCAGCTTGATTGCGCTTGCATTGAGCTTTGCGGATGTGAACATCTTGCGCAGTCCTTTCATCTTCTCACTGCGAAGCTCCACCTGGACGGGCCCCAGCGCTGCCAGCATTTCTGAAGTGGGGGAAGGGGAAGGTGAGCAGCGTGGAGGTAGCTGGACGGAGTGGGCAGGAACTTGGAATTTAGCGGATACGCCTGTCACGTTGCCTAACTCTTCTGGTCGAGGTTTCATAGCAAGCATCATATCTGCAGGACTCTCTGCTTTAAGCATAGAATCCATGGTTAGTCCCACAAAGGCTGTTCCATTCGACTTTGAGCTGAGAAACTCATCAACATCAAGCCTTGAGTCGGTACCTGCCCCACCACCCCCTGTAGACGAAGAAGTCGAAGTGTTGAGGAGGCCTTCATCAGGCGTGGTGCTTACACCGCGGCCAGCAGCAGCAGAAGAGGAGATGACCGTCACTGGAGATGCCGTGGTGGAGGAGGATGGTGATGACGAGAATGGCTGTCCAGCACCCAGGAGATAATCCTTGTTGAGAATGTTGAGACTACATTGTTGGGCCAGTGCTGTAATGTTAGGGTTGGGAGGTGTCCCTGCCTCTTGCTGCTCAACAACTTTAGATGCTAATTCTTGAATCGTAGTCTTTATTTTTTCTTCTTCTTCTTCTTTGTCTTTGCTGACAATTTTGTCAGAATGTAATTTACCTGATGTGATTTGTGGGCTCATGTCTTTGTTGTAAATACTAGAATTTCTATGGCGCTGCCCTTTACGACCCTTTGCTGTGACTCGATAACCAGGTGGATTAGACTGAGAAGGAGATAACTGAGACAGTTCTTCCTTTTTTAAGTCCTCCACTACAACACTCAGGGCATCTTTAGGGTCTTTGTGCTTTAGGGGTCCAGACTTTTCAACTAATTCCTTTTCTTTAGACAACTTCATATTCTCATTGTCGTTTTCATCATTGCTACCATTGTCAGAATCATCATCACTGTCCTCATCCCTGCCCAAATCAATTTTGGCACGTGTTCTAGGATCAAATTTATTGAGAGAGAAAGTCAGATGCTGGGCCCAGCCGACATGGAGCACTGGCGTAGAGCTTCCTTCCTCCCACTCACAGATTCCATCATAGAACCGAAGGATGTCTGCATACACGTCCGGGTTGTACAGAATATTCATCTGCGCTCTATCGTTGGTGTTTAGAGACACAGCCTTCACAACATTTGGAATCAATTCATTTGCAATCTCCAAAAACTCTTTATAAATCTCTTCGTCTTCTCTTGTATAGTTAAATCTGGTTCAAGGATAGAACAAGTTATTAGGTCATTGCACCATGAAGATTTATTTTTGATAATTACATATCAACTTGGATTTTTGAAAATCATCAATGAACAAGGAGATGTGAACATAAGAGGTGGGGCAGCGTGGCTTGCATGTCTGACTCGTGATCTGGCAATGACAGGTTCAATCCTGACCATGGCACATGTTGTAATTGCCTTAGGAAAGCAATTTATGTAAAATGGATACTGGATAAAGGCAGTGCTTGAAATGTGTCAAATGTTAGTATTTGAGTGCCTGACAGGCAGCCGTACTGTAATGCTCTGAAATAAAGAGTTGAATTTGCTTTGGTGTGAACAGGCATTCTGGGGGAAATGAGCCACGTCTTGAGACTGCCTTTGGCAGTATGAGACCATAACCATATATTTTAAGACTTCAAAACCATTTCCTTCATGCTTAAGTATCACTTTTCTGTACATAACCCTCTTTCTTTGTTTTGATTCCTGACAATAAAGCTGGGTTGTGCTGTGTGGGATATTACTATTTTTGCTTCCATTCTAATAAAATTTCATGAAGTGTAGCTTTTCAATTGTCAATGAAATTTTATCATGGGTACCTTGCCCTTGACGGCTGGTAAATATTAGACAGTTTTACTATTCACAAAGCCTTGATACAGCTCATATAAGAATGGAATTAGTTTTACATAAAATAAGGTATTGAGCCTTGAAGTTATTTTTAACTTCAACGACCACCTACTCATTGCTTAGGGAAAACATTCTAATATTTGGCTAAAACAAACGACTTCATAATTTCATGCATTTTTTTCCTAGCAGATTTTAAATAAAAAAAGCACATAATGTGCTTATATGCATTAGTTTGGACCGGAAAACCTAATAAGAGGATAGCTATTTGAGCAAATAGTCCTTAAATATTTTAGAAAATGGATCTAATTTAAAATTACAGCTGAACTAACAGAGCACAGCAACACAATTTTACACAGTTTAGTATTGGCAGATTTATTACATGGAAATCTGTAGGCAAGCTTGTTTAGTAGAGAAAAGTATCAAACAAGATGACAAAACAATTACCCTCTTCCTTTTGAGTTAGATAGCCAGGATTCAGGGTTTAATATACCAGCATTCAAAAACTCTGTAGCTTTTTTCACTAAAAGCACTAGCATTTCAATTTTAATGTGGCCATCATAATTTGAATTATTTAAAAAATAAAAAGAAACAAAAATGTATGAAAGTTTTAAAAAACTACCCTGCTTTATGTAAATATACAGTAGGTCTATCATAAAATATTTTGGTACATAGCATCCATTTTTTTTAAATGACAAAAGCTGGCAAATTAACTCTAAAGTTTGGCTTATTGGGTGGTAGTTGTCAAGCAGTAACAAAAAAGTATTTTGTAATTTAAAAAATTAGTATTTCCTAATATTTTGGCCAAAAGATCAGTATAATAATGATTTGATCTGTAGGAATGGCAGGTCTGAATAAACTTTGCCTGTCACAATGGGCCACAGTAGAATGTTTTTGAACTGGCACACAGACCAGCACTGGGCTAGACTTGGCTGCTCATTGGCTACATGCTGTGGAGTAACATCACTGCCTGCACAAGAGTTGTCCAAGAATGCGTGTAAGAAAGCCAAATCAGCAAAAAGCCTCACAAAGAGAAATCAAAATACCAGCTACTGTAGATTACAGAATAAGAGAAGAAAAAAGATGAAGAGGACAAGAGAAGGATAAAATAAAGAGGACAAGAGAAGAAAAAAGATAAAGAGCAGAGAGACAAGGATGTTTGGAGATGAATTTTACCTAAACCAGCACCTTTGTGATACTATGGGTGTCAGAAAAATTTACAGCATGTTGTTGAAAAAATACACAATTTACTTTTTTGAGGTCTGATTCCTGATTTAGCAATATGCCTCCTTATGCCTGACTTAGGCCTTTGAATTTTTTTTTTGATTTTCTATTTTGATAAAATTTTTTAAATTGAAAACAGATCTAAAATAAAATTTGGTATGTTTGGTATGTCGAACACCCAAAATCAAGTCATTTAAGAACTGCTTGGATTCTTTTGGTACAAAATTCTTCAAGAATCATGCCTACCACTTGAAAAAAGTGTGCAAATATTGTAATTGTGTTTTAAAGATATAAAATAAAAGATAAACTATAATAGTTGGCAGCTTAAAAGAGTGTAATTTATTTTCTAAATACCCAGACACTGCCGATGTACATACTTTCTGATGACATTTGATGCCTCTGCCCAGCACTTGATAGCCTCCTTGTATCTTCTTTTACGATACAAATAGCCACCCATGTAGGTGTATGGATAAACATGGTGATTGTTGTAGTGGTTCAGTGCCACAGTTATAGCTTCTTGAAATATTTGCAGAGGAGGTGGCCGGCCTGGAGTAGGTGAAATCTCTTCAAGGTCACCAAGGTTACCTAGCGACATGGGGTACCTGTAGAAGAAAAAATGAATAAAAAAAAAAAAAACAGGAGCGTGCCTTTACTACCCAATGACAGAGCAATTTCTAATTTGATTAAATAAAATACCATGATGGCAGCTATTGATTCATAAAAAGCCCGGAAGTGATCTACCTGTGCTTGATCTAATGAAGTGCCCATCAAAAAAAAAATGCTATCTACTATTTTTAAAGAAAACCAGATCGGTGCTATATTCTCTCGCAATGCCATTATACCTGAAAACAAAAACTTCAAGAGCTTGCCTCAATCTTAAGCACAGCTAATTGACAACTTATGCAAATAGAGAGCTGTTGACCATCCCTGGACTGGTACTAACCGACAGGCGCTGGTTTTAAATTGCATAAAATTTTGGTCTTTCAAGTAGCTGCACCGTAGTGGTGCTTCCCAAATGTGTGAGAAAAAGGGCAGGGCATAGAGCATAGAGGAAAAAGAAGTTTGTCTGCTGGTCAGATGTTTATCAACTGTGTTGAATGATCAACTGGCAAGGAAATTGCCTGTTCTTGAGCAAGTGCAAGGAGCAACTAAAATGAGGTTGTTTCAATAAAAAAAGAGCAAGAAATAGGGTTTGCCAGGCGACTAGAATTGGCATCTAATGGTATTAGCCCTAGTTTGCGTTGATCCTACAGGGTAGATCATTTGTCTTCCTGAAAAGTTACATTTTAGTATATTAACTGCAGAAGGTGGCACTGAATCATAGTATGGCAACAAATGAGTGACTTCCGGCATGGCTAGTGAGCAGGGTAGACGAAACTGTGTGGAGTTCTCGCAAAATTCTTTATTTTGCGTTGAATTTGAAAGCATTAAACCTTCAGAATGCCAATTAGCGGATTCCCGACTATTCTGGAAAACACTCTCAACAGCATGCTTCAAGAATCTCAGCTGGCTTCTTATAAACTAGCTTGAAATCAACAACAAACCACCCTAGTCCTACAATTCGATGCAATGGCCGACACGGGTGTGTCAACCTTTCATCAGTCAACCCCTGCCGAAATCCGCCGTAAATCGCCCAGTCAACTAAGAAGAGACAGAAGAAGACTACAAAGATATTTGCTGTCTACAGAGAATGCAACGATATGCCTAAATAATACAGAATCAACAAATCAAACGCCTATGATTGACAGAACTAAAAGTACTAAACCGTCAAAGTTGGATCTAGGCCAAACACTATCTAGGTCAGATCGTTTCAGCCAACAAGAGTCGTGTGTGTCCTCAGTACACTGTCTCACTCTCAGCAACCTTTGAATGCAACAGGCCTTTTGACACCTACCGACGCAGAAGGCTCTATGGTTTGCTGTGAATCAAATACAACTATGCTTGCCTTAGACAGTCAAGAGGAATACATTCAAGATCACCAAAAATCCTTAGAAACAATGTTACAAGTTTATATTGCAAGCCAGGACCAAGAGTTAGATCTAGTGCCGAAGAAGCCAGAATCTCAGAACCAAAACACAGTATCTGTATCAAGCAGCCTAGAACTAAAATTAAGACCCAGGCCTAGATCTAGATCTAGTATTTCTTGTTCTAGTCGTAGCAGCAGCAAAGACAGTATCAGTTCAGCTACGATCGACCATCTTGAGACTGTGAGCAAAAAAGAAAACCACCCAACCACCTCAAATTATCTG